>CM053027.1:274307257-274544757 GCA_028564925.1 Lithobates sylvaticus | reverse complement strand
AATAAAAGAAAGACTTAAAACAGGTGTATTTTGAGGTGAGCATGGTCTACCAAAAAATCTGCTGTATCAAGCTACCTTTTCTATATCACGGCCCTCAGCTGCAAATACGCCATCTCGAGGACAATTTGTAATGCCTTACCACGCTGATACAGCCCCAATACCATTTTCGTCTTAATGACGTCACTTAATTTGGGAAGGTACCCATACCAAAGCTGAGCCGCTCCCACCATACTCCACTTAAAATATTTGACCATGCCCACCTTCAAAAACTCTGAGACCCCTGCTACTGTTATGACACCAACCAAACCCCCCCCCCCCCTCTTATAACATCGAACAAACCGACAATAATATAACCACCCTTCCTAATATCATCGTCCAAACACAAACCTAAAGGGAGGGCGGGAGGGAAATTCTCTTGCTCTTCCTGGCTCCAACTGACCCCAAGACGGCTACTACAATGCCTACCCCTTCTTTGACTCCACCCTGACCTGACCTACTCCACCCTGCCATGCCTCGCTCTGTACCAATGACTGCTGACCTTAATATTAATTATTACATTTTAAACTTCTGCCCAACTACAGCCTGCCCCCCTAGTCATGCAGGCCTTCCGTTCCAATGCTACGCATCCCACTACATGGCCTGGTTTTTTATCATAGGCAGAGCAGCACACATTTTGCAAAGAAAGACAAAACACACACTACAGACTCCTGGACAAGCTCAAAATTCGCAGCTCTAATTAGACACTTCAGGGGTTACTAATGAATTTGCAGCTAATTCGCACCTAAAACGCTGACGGACCGCTGAACAACTGACTTTTTTGTGCGCAGTGAAACCAGAGATTCAATTCGCAACGCACTGGTGTGAACCCGGGCTAAAGGTACGTTAATTTGGAATTAAAATCCCCAATATACTCCTCTCCGCTTTTCAGCAATATGGCGGCTACATTCCTTTACCAGGCACTGCAGTTTTCGCTTTGGGTGACACTTTTTTTGGCCTCTTGATTGGCGGGGGATGACATCAGCCGGAGTGTGTCGGGAACGCATGCTGAGCTGCACATGCGCAACTCACCGTACATTCAAATGAAAACTGTGAGCAGAAGGTAAGAGTGTATTATTGCAGAACAGAAATAGCATGTCTCTTCTGCAATAAAGAGCTGATGCATTTAGTTAGGTTTAGTTCCACTTTAAGGTGCCTTATGTGCTATTGCAGCTTGAGGAATCAAGCCCACAATGTCTTGCTGCAGATCATTCCTAGGTTGTTTATCCAAACATTTCATAACAATATGTAGAATAGTTTTTCTGTGACCAGTTATAGGCTTTACATTGCTATTTAACTGCTTCCCGACCAGCTCCTGTATATATATACGGCGTCAGAATGGCTCTGCTGCGTAAATCAATGTATATATACTGCGGCCGCTATAAGAACCGTAGTTGCACGGTGGGGGACCCGATGCGCATGGCCGACGGGTGCGATCCCTGCCGGCCACCCGCGTTTGCGGGCACGAGAGCAGGAATGGGGATTTGTGTGTATGTAATTTTTTTTTTACCAAAAATATGTAGAAGAATACATATCAGGCGAAACTGAGGAAAAAAATTGTTTAAATAAAATAAAATAAAAATTGGGATATTTATTATAGCAAAAAGTTAAAAATATTCAAAATTGTTGCTCTTCTTTTGTTTATAGCGCAAAAAATAAAAACCGCAGAGGTGATCAAATACCACCAAAAGAAAGCTCTACTTGTGGGGGGAAAAAGGATGTACATTTTGTTTGGGTACAGTGTATCGCAAAAAATGGCCTGGTCAGGAAGGGGGTAAATTCTTCTGGGGTAAAGTGGTTAACAAGAACTGGGTACATTATATTAGGTGTGAGGTGTTTAGAAGTGAAGCTCCAACTAAAGTCTTGTTTTTTGTTTTGTTTTTCAAAATAACAAACATGTTATACTTACCTGCTCTGTGCAGTGGTTTTGCACAGAGCAGCCCTGATCCTCCTCTTCTTGGGTCCCTCTACAGCGCCCCTGGCCCCTCCTTCCTGTTGAGTGCCCCCACAGCAAGCAGATTGCTATGGGGGCACCCCAGCCGAGTCACAGCTCCATGTATCCATTGAGACATGGAACCGAGGCCCGGTCCCGCCCTTTCTCTCTCTCCTCATTGGCTCACTGACTTTGAGTGACAGCAACAGGAGGCAATAGTGCTTTGATGCTGTCTCAGCCAATGAGGAGTGAGAGTCCCGGACAGCTGAGTCTCTTGTGCAACATCGCTGGATCGGAAGGAGCTCAGGTGAATATTAGGGGGTTGAGAGGGGCTGCTGCACACAGAAGGCTTTTTATCTTAATGCATTAGGATAAAAAACCTTTTGCCTTTACAACCACTTTAAAGCGGAGTTCTGCCCCCCTCCCCCTCCAAAAATTAAAAGTCAGCAGCTACACATACTGTAGTTGCTGACTTTTAATATTAGGACATTTACCTGTTCTGGAATCCAGCGATGTCAGCACCCTAGCTGGTTGTGTGGTGCTGCCGCTGCCATTGCAGGTAAGGGAGCCTGACAGTGAAGCCTTGCGGCTTCACAGCCGGTTCCCTACTACACGAAGTGCGCTAAGCTCTCTTACTGGCCCGGCATTAGGGGGAGGAGGCCTAAGGCCCAATTTTTCAGCCCCTGTTTAACAGGTGCATGTAATTACAATTCTTGATATAATATTTCAAAGCAGGGCCCGTTCCAGCGCCCACCAAGAGTAACTGTGAGGACTTACAGTGTTGTGGCACCACCACCACCACCAAAGGCCCAATTTTTCTACCACTGTTCAACAATGGCATGTAATTACAATTCTTGATATAATAGTTCACAGCAGGGCACTCCAGCGCCCACCAAGAGTCACTTTGAGGGCTTACAGTGTTAACTTGTGGCAACACCAACACCTTATGGCAAAATTTCTGCAGAGCATATAGGGCAGGCCCCTACTTTCAAACATCCAACTTACAAACGTCTCCTACGGAAAGGAGACAACAGGAAGTGAGATGAAAAAAGACGGACGGCCAAAAAAATTATACAGGGGTGGTAACCCTTCCCTATGTTTTCCAAAAAGCTTAAAAATAGATTTTTTGACTGGAGCTAAACCTTAAAAATGTACCAGTTAAAAATTACAAACAGATTCTACTTAACACAACAAACCTACACAGTCCCTGTCTTATTTACACCGCCTGTATACTGCTGTTCTGTGTATATAGGGCCTGGGGGCCCCACACCTTTCCTTTTTTTAATTTGGGTACAGGGTTCCCCTTAATATTCGTACAAGACCCAAATGGGCTGGTAATGGGCAGGGGGAGCTACCCATTCCATTCCTATGCAGCCTGTTTAGAATAGATGTTGCTAGGAGGGGGAGACTTATTGTTATGGATAAAAATGCTAACTTGCAAGTCTATGGGGCTAAAAATACACTATGTCGCACCAAAAGAAGCACCCTTCCCTTACAACTTTTTGAATTTTATACTTACCAAATGGTAATTTTCCTTTCCTGATACATAAGCATGACAGCATACATGAATGGGATAGGCTCCACCCCTTGCCCAATCAGGACAGGTTATATTATATATAAATGAATCGCCTCCCCCCAGGCGGCATTCTTGTAACTATACTCAAATGCAAAAGGGAGGGACCTGCATGCTTTTCTATCAGGAAAGGAAAATGACCATTAGGTAAGTATACAATTTTTAGTTTTCCTGACACAAGCATGATAGCATAAACAAATGGGATGTAGTATGCCCAAAAAAAAACATAAGGGAGGGCCATGCTGAAGCTTTTGAATCAACATATCATCAGATTAGTTTAGAACTGAAGTCTACTCCCCTGCTTCCAATGTTGCTTGATTAATTTTGCAATAAGCAAAAAATGGTTTATAGTATATGAACCAGGTTGTTATCCTGTAAAATTTAATTAAAAAAAATATGCTAATTTTAAAGCAATCACCCTCCTAATATTTTTCTCGCATCCAACCTATAAAAGAAGGATGATGCCAGTTAGAGAAAATATTAAAATGAAAATTTGCCCCAGAATTTATAATATCATCTGGAAGGGATATCCTCCAGCCATCCAGAGGAGAAATCAACCCCACCGGTTTCAATATTAAACTATACCCACAAACGCATCCCATGTGCGCCCCCCCTCGGCACCCGAGAGCTCAGAGTTGGTTCACATCATAAAGGCCTAACTATTGTCTATGAAGGAATTTCAGTCCACATCAATATTAAGGCCATAAGGGGTATAGAAATGTACCCTGTGTATCCAAGCCATCTCTAATCTAGACAAATCCCTCACCAGGGAACTGCCCCTCCAATGGGCAATGAACTTGTCTTTTCCGATAAACAATGTGTTCGCAGGGTTATGATTATGATGTATAGCATAATGCTTAGATACCGAGTGAAATCTGAAACCACTCTATATTTGTAATATGCTCTCCCAAGCGAACCTGCATAGGTCGCTTGGTCCTGCCAATATACTGAAATCCGCATGGACATTGCAGTTAATACACCACGCCCTTTGAGCTGCATGTGATGAAAGGCTCAATATTATGTTCTCTAAGTGCTAGTGGAGACAAACGATTCAGTTTTCCTCTGTTTGATTTTATTCAGTGTGCAGCTTTGGCAACAGCGACACTGATGATAGCCTGAGAGTTGTTGAAAAAAAGACACCTTTTTGGTTTGAGGGTCTACCACATTTGGTGCCACCCTATCTCTAAGGGAGGGAACCCCCCTAAAGATCACCTGCGGATTGGCTGGAAGGAATGTTCAAACAATTCTATCGTTACCCAAAAAATACCAGTGTTTACGAAGCATTTTTTTAATCAGATAATGTGTTGAAAAAGATGTGATAAAAGGGATAACAGGTCTCTCCCTTGTTTTACCTGGGCCCTCCTTCAACAACATTGCTCTATCTACCTCAGCTACTTGTTCTATTATTTTTTCCATAGACTCCACATCATAGCCTTTTTCTTCCAGTCTCTTCTTCAGAATACCTGCCTGTAATCTATAATCATTGATATCTGTGCAGTTCCTCCTCATTCTGACAAACTGGCTTTTCGGGATTGATTTCAACCAGGAGTTGTGGTGACAACTCCCCACAGGTATGAAGGCATTTCTATCTGTCTTCTTAAAATAAGAGACCGTTTTAAACATGCCCTCACTCTTACTAATTGTCAGATCTAGAAAATTAATCCTCTCCTTGCTGGCCTCAAGTGTAAATTTAATACCCCTCTCGTTGTTATTAATAGTAGAGAAGAATTCTTCCAATTGGGGCATGGTCCCCTCCCATAGGAGGAGGACGTCATCTATATACCTTGCCTAAAAGGTCAAAAAAGGGCTTCGGTCCTTATAGATGACGTCCTCCTTCCACTTGGCCATGAACAAATTTGCCAAGCTGGGGGCGTATTTAGCCCCCAGATTTATACTGTTAAATGATGGCAAAGCGTGTGTTACTGCATTGCATGTTATATACATTGTTGTGCTGTAGCTCTGATTGGCAATCTGCAAAAAAAAAAGGTTTGAAAAAATGGCATGCTTATAAAGAAAAAAGGATTATTTCATAAGCCTCTTGCACAGGGGCTTCTGAGCCAGTGCCACCTAAAGTCCAGTAGATTTACACCGCCTGGGAAACCCAGATGTTGCGTACAACCGCCTATAAACATGAATAAAAATTGTCTTTTTCTTGCATGTGCCCTTACACTATACTCATGTTTAGGTGAGGACCGGCAAGTACAGCCACTCACAGCCATTCATATCTAAAGGTGGCTGTATGTAGCATTTTGACTTCCCTATGCAGAGGAAATATACCAGGATTTATGTTGCACACCTATATGCAAAGCTCTTAACTATCCTTCAAATCTTGGCTCTGTTGCAGCTTTATGGTGGCTGAAGAGCCTTCCAGTGGATTCCTCTGATGATCCCCATGTTCTTACAGGACACATGACTGATGGATCCACAGAGTGCACTGGGGGACCACGTATCCAACACACCTGGAAATACACTTTTTTTAGCCAGCATAGATCTTAAGCTCACCATATGCATTACAATCTGACCATACAATCCCATTAAATCATCCTTGGATCTTCCAAAACACTGTAACAGGAGGACCCACCCAAACTATCCAAACTGTATCCAGTTAAGTAGGTCCTTACACTACATACGTGTTGGTAGATCTATGGCTCACTATACCATCTGATATTGATTAAATTGTTTGTTTAGTTTTATCCTCATATTACATAGGTTTGGCAACGCCAAAAAAATTGTACAGTCCGATTGTAGAAGTGCAGTGTTTTCAACCTTTTTTTCAGTCACTGTGCCCTTCAAAAGTATTTTTGGTCTCGAAGCACCCCAGTCTAAGGTTTGGTTAAATTTTCAGCGTGTCAGGAATGTACACAAAATCACACACGTTTCCGACATGCAGACAAATCCACTGCTCTGTACCATTCTTAATGGTATCCCCCGCACATTGGCAAATGCAGTGCATTTTAGCAAGTGCCAAATTGGTGTGCAGTGATTTTAAAAGAAGGGTTGGGAACTTTTTTCTGTGTTTGTGTGGGTAGGGCAGCCCATCAATATGAATGGGCTGCCCTATACGCAGCCATGTTTTTACTACCCCCAGTTGCTCCCCTCTTAGCTGCGGAGGCAGCAGGCAGAGTTGTACACATGCTATGGCTGTGCCAGGAAGTATAACCCCAGGTGAATAGGGCCATGCTACAACTGTGTGGCATTTAGCCTATGGTTGTAGCACGGTGTTGTTGCATCTTATATTCACCACCTGTCAAATGCTTCTGAAAAGCCATCAGAGCATGCATTGCGTTTCAGAAGAGGATCAGTTCTTGCCGCTATTGTAAACGAGCCCTAAAAAGGCAATTCTGATTGTACAGGAGTAGAGGTCAAGATTTAAAGTAACTTACATACATACACACACACATACATACACACACACACAGTATATACACATACATACACACACAGTACATACACGCATATATACATGCATGCAAATACACACAGTCTTAAAAAATGTCAGAACTGTACCTGCACTTGCAGTGCTGGGTACTGCACTGTAGGGGGAGGCGGAGAGCTTAGGACTCAGGAAGATATCTCACCTCTCATCTGCTCTGCACTCTGTCCTTACATTTCACACGGACTTGTCCACTCTGCGAACTCCGCTTGCTCAGCGGGGGATCGATTTGCTGATCCCGGCTGAGCAGGCAGATGACAGGTCCGTGTCTGCTCACTGTGCAGAGACAGACCTGTCAGAGTCCCGCTCTCCTCTATGGGGAGATCGGATAAAAACGGACCGCCTGTCCGTTTTCATCCAATCCACCAGACGTATGGAAAATAGGGTCACCATTTGTCTGCATTTCACGGACAGGATCGCATAGCGGCAGGTGTCAGTGGACATGTCACCACTGACACCTGCGGCTCCATAGAAGTGAATGGAGGGTCTGCTCAGGTCTGTTTGAAAAACTGACAGGCGGACCTGATTGGAAAGCCTGTGTGAAAGGGGCCTAACGCTTACAGATCCTGCTGTGCTGATAAATAGAACAGTGGGAGCTCGGTCGCAGTCTCTCTCAACCAGGCTATCATGGCACCCTTAACAAGCTTAGACGGTACCCCCCGTTAAAGAGAGGCTGGTATAGTATAAGGTCAAGTTAAAGAAGATTGTACAGTCTGATTGCAACATATGCTAAGCTTTAAGGCCCCATTCACACTTATGCTTTGCGTCACTTTTTTGCGCATGTGTTGCACGGGAACATAGGACAGCTCGTTCACTTGAATGGACTACCCTTCATGCAACAAACATGCTAAAGTAGCTCCTGCACCCTTTTTTGGCAATAAGCATCATGCAATAAAAAGCGTGACTGCTACTCGCGTTTTTGGGGAGCCATTAAGAATTATTTGCACTGCAAGTGCGCTGCTCATTTTGCCACACTTTTTTTCAGGCATGCACAAAAACCCCCATTATTTCACATGTTCCTGAAATGTAAAGGTGTAAATGGGGCCTTTTTTTTCTTTCAGACTTGTGTGACCTGAAAGTTGCATGACTTAAAGCAATGCCTATCTATGGACCTCAAGTCGCATCAAAGACCACTTTCACACTGAGGCAGTTTTCAGGTGTATTAACACTAAAAATAGCGCCTGTAATGCCTCCATGCCGCCCAAATGCTTTCACACTGGGGCGGTGCGCTTGTGGGACGTTAGAAAAAGTCCTGTGAGCAGCATCTTTGGGGTGGTTTGGGAGCGCTGTATACAGCGTTTCCAAAATGTCCCTGTCCATTGCAATGAATAGGCAGCGGTTCCAAAGCGCCACAGCACGTTTTAAACACCTTCATCTGCCGCTAGCGGGGGTTAAAAGCGCAGCTTAAGCACTTCCCGCCTGATGTATGCAGAATGACGACCGGGAAGTGGTTCTGTTATCCTGACTGGGCGTCATATGACGTCCAGCAGGACAACATGCCGGCACGTGCCCGTGGGGGTGCGCAGCGCGGCGATCGTGAGTGCGGCGTGTCAGTCTGACACCCCGCATCTCCAATCGCGATAAGAAGCCTCTCTCAGAGGCTTCGTACCATGTGATCAGCTGTGGCCAATCACAGCTGATCATCGTGTGAACCAGGAAGTGCCAGTAAACGGCATGCCTCGGTTCGCACTGACAGGGAGAGCCGATACAAATCACCTGCCAACCAGTGCCCAGCAATGTAAAAACAATAAATTCTGCCAGTGCCCATCACTGCCCCCCACAGTGCCAATCACTGCCCAACACAGTGCCAATCACTGCCCAACACAGTGCCAATCACTGCCCAGTAACACCTGTCAGTACTTATCAGTACCTCATCATCAGTGCCACCTGTCAGTGCCAATTAGTACCGCCTATCAGTGCCAATCAGTGCCCATCACAGCCGCCTGTCAGTGCCCAGTGCCACCTATCAGTGCTGCCTATTGGTGCCCATCAGTGCTGCATATCAGAGCCGCTTATCAGTGCCCATCAATTCTACATATCAGTGCCTCCCAGTGCCAACTCATCAGTGCCACCTCATCAGTGCCCGTCAGTGAAGGGGAAAACAAAATGTTATGACAGAAACTAAAAAAAATCTTTTTTTTTCAAAATTTTTTGTCTTTTTTAGTTTGTTTAGCAAAAAAATTAAAACCGCAGAGGTGATCAAATACCACCAAAAAAAAGCTCTATTTGTGTAAAGAAAATTATGAAAAATGTACTTTGAGTACTGTGTTGCATGACCACGCAATTGTCATTCAAAGTGTGACAGCGCTGAATGCTGAAAATTGTCCTGGGCAGGAAGGGGCGCAAGTGCCTGGTATTGAAGTGGTTAAACAGTGGTAAAGCGCCACTAAAACGAGCAGCACTTTACCGCTAGTGCTTGGGTGGCCCCAGTGTGAAAGGGATCAAAGTCGGACCAAAGTAGTGCAGGGACTACTTTGAAGTCGCACAGATATGAATGGTACTCATTAGAAATCATGAGGTACGAGTCGCCTTGTCAGGCGACTTTGTAGTCCCAAGTCGCACAAATGTAAAACTAATAATTAAGTAAATTTAAGTAATTTTGTTTCCATGACCAAAACCCACATGGAAATTAGCTACTGCTGAAAGCAGCTTTGACATCCCATTGCTCGAGTCCGGGGTCACCGTTAGGACAACGCACGAAAACACTGGGCTCCAGCCAACATGACATCACCCCCAGGATGCTGGAAGCCCCCCAATGAGCATGCGCGGGTCTCCAGCCAGCGCCGCATTCTAAACGCGGCAACGCGCATGTGCCGCCCCTTCTCCCGTGGGATTACAAGTTCTCGCGAGAGCGCCGTGTTTTATTCCTACGTAATGTGCCGTGCTGCTTATGGCGGCGCTGGTGATAGTGCTGTGAGCTGTTGGGGTGAGTTTGCGTTTCTTAGTCGTTTTATCGCTGTGAAAATGCATTTTTATGTAGTGACAAGGTGTGTACATGCTGGGGCAGAGGAGGATGTGTGGTAGGGGTGGTTGCGGCACTGGGGGAGTGTATGGGATAGGTGCTTTGTCATCTGCCGCTCGTCAGCTGTGCGCTCCTGGCTTGTTGGCCTCGTGCTAAGTTTGCTGTTTAAACAGGGAGGGACCTGCTGTCTTAGGGGGTTCGTATTTGTTTTTTCAATGTAATTTTCCTTCAGGCTCTCCTATAGAGCGCCTACCTAGGCCGGTGAACGGGTGCCAGGGCTGTGCCCGCCCGTGTCACACAAAGCGGTAGCGGCTGGACAAAGGCGCACGGGGAGGGGGGCGTGTACCGAATGTCGGGACGACCAATTAGGTGGCGGGTGGAGTTACTAGTACGCAGCTAGCTGGTTGGTGTAGGGTGCTAGCCGACCGTCTCGTGTGGAACCGCGCGATGGTTTATGGGAATCGTAGTTCCCCCGGGTAGCACTTAGAGCGCTGCAGCCTTGGAGAGAAACTACAAGGACCAGAGTTCAGCGCCCTGCTGAGGAGGAACGTGCTTCTTGAATGCAGTGATCCATTTTTCCCTCAGCAGAGTGTCGCAATAATCTCCCTGATTGTGCGATGTTTACGAGAGTCCTGTTGGGTTGGTACATCAGCGGAGCGACGCAGCAGATTATTGTTGCTGGGTAGGAAGAGAGCACGGCCCTAGCTGTGTATTAGCTTTTACTACTGGGATGCTTCGTTATTACGTAATTCCTGTGCCATATTACTCACTGGACAGGAAGGACAATGGTGAAATCGCCTCGTTTTCTATTGTAAATGTGTGTGGGAATCTAAATGGGTAGTGGATGCTGTGTGCCCTTCCTGGCAGCAACCCACAATGCTGCACTGCAAATGGCCTTAGTTTCCTTCTAATCACTGCAAATGGCCTTAGTTTCCAGGAGATGTAAACCCTTTTTTACTGAGACACTGCATCATTAACCACCTCAGTACATGGCATTTTCACCCCCTTCCTGCCCAGACCAATGTTCAGCTTTCAGCGCTGTGACATTTTGAATGACAATTGCACGGTCATGCAACACTGTATACCCATTTGACACTTTTGAATATATATATATATATATATATATATATATATATATATATATATATATATATATAATTTTTTTTTTTTTCCTCTTAAAAAATAAAATAAAAAAATTCTTCCTCAGTTTAGGCCGATATGTATTGTAATACATATTTTTTGATAAAAATCACAATAAGCTTATATTGATTTGCCAAATAGGTATAGCACCTACAGAATAGGGGATAGATTTGTCACTTTTATTTTGTTTGTTATTAAATTGCGGTGGACAAACTGGACACTTTTGACACTCTTTTGGGACCAGTGACTATACAGCGATCAGTGCTATAAATATGCACTGATTACTGTATAAATGTCACGGGAAGGGGTTAACACTAAGGGGTGATCAAGGGGTTACATGTGTAACCTAGGTAGTGAGTCTAACTGTGGGGGGAGGGGACTGACTGGAGGAGGTGACCGATCGGTGTCCCTATATACAAGGAACACAGTCTTTTCTCCCCTGACCGGACGTGGATCTGTGTGTTTACTCGCACACACAGATCCACGTCCCTGTTCTGTGACAAGCAATCGCGTGTGCCTGGCGGTCATCGTGGCCGCCGGGCATGCACTTTGGCTCCCGAGTGTGCCCCCCTAGACACCCAGGAAGTTGAGGATGTCATATGACGGACGCCCAGGATGAGAGGGCCACCTTGCGACCATCATATTATTATACACGGGATGGAAAGTGGTTTACCATTGCCAAATATACCCTTCAATACAGGGCATTTTCAGTGCCGTCGCATTTCAAATAACAATTGTGCAGTCATATAACACTGTACACACATTACATTTTTTATATATATTTATTTTATTTTTGAGACCAGGGTATTTATTCCCCACTGGGTGTTTTTTGCTAAACGAGTAATAAGTCTAAAAAAATTAAGAGAAAATTAATTTGTTATAACATTTTTCTAATAAGTAATTTTATTCACTGATGGGGCTGCGCAGATAATCAGCCCCCTGATAACATTCTGGGGTTTGTAGTCCGGAGCGCAGCACGTCAGGGGACATATGGAGCTGTCTTTGGCCAGTATTTGTAGCTGCTGACTTTTAATATTTTTGGTGCGGGTGGAGCTCCGCTTTAAGAAAGAGCACCACTCGAATTTGGATTATTTTATATATTTTTTTTTTTCTTGCCTTTTCTGAAGTGCTGAGTGTATGTCTGTCCTAACTTAGCTGTGGCCCAGGGCATAATTTCCTCTTCTCCCCCACTGCCCTCTGGGTTCTGTGTGCCATTCAGAAAGCGCCACACGACTCGTGCATGCGCAGTAGGAAACCGGCAGTGAAGGCTCCACTGCCGGTTTCCCTTAGTTGGAACAGTGGCACCTGCACCCGATCCAATGGCCGGATCGGCCTTGGGGCTCTATACTTGTCTCAATTAAGAGTACTAAATGTAATTTTTGTCTGCTGCTCCCAACACAAGCTAAAAGCCGCTCGGCTGATATCCCGGACGATAGTTTAAGGGGACCCAATCCTCGGTTCGCCACTTCTGGCGGCTTGGGTCAGACTGGCACGCAGTCTCTTGATTGTAAACAAGGATGCAACGTCACAATGCCACTAACTGTTTACTCAGCTGCCAATGGCGCCGGTTTAAAAAAAAAATATATACAGTATTCAGAATCGCTGAAAACGGTGATCTGAATATTTTGAAGGGCAAAGGAGGGACCCCTGATCTCCCCCCAAAGAGTACCTGTCACCGCCTATTACTGTCACAAGGGATGTTTACATTTTTTTTTTTTTTTTTAAACACAATTGAACACTTCAATATTGGGCACTTTCACGCCTTTCTTTCCCAGGCCAATTTTCAATGACAATTGCACGGTCATGCAACACTGTATCGAAATTACATTTTTTCATTTTGTAAGCGCAAAGCTTTCTTTTGGTGGTATTTATTCACGACTCAGAATTTTTCCAGCTTCTCGCGAAAAAACTATTTTAAAAGTAATCCAATAAAATCTAATTTTGTCATAAATTTAAGCCAAAATGCATTCTGCTACATGTACATAAAATCCCATTAAGTGTATAATTGTTTTGTGTGACCACGGACATTTGTGCGCAGATGATCATTGGGACATGGGGGGAGGGGGGGGGGGGCAGGTGTGTGGGACACTGGGCCGGTCAGCAGTGTATTTAAAAAAAAAAAAAAAAAAAACACAACAGCTCATACTCACTGATCACTAGCACTGACAACTTCCATGTGAGGAGGAGAGCTGATTGCCTAGCAACCGGCTCTCTATTTACATCACATGATGGCTGTGATTGGACACGCCATCATGTGATCAGGAGGGCCAATCACAGAGCCTTCCTGACAATCTGAGATGTGTCATGTCCAGGTGACACAAGCACATCGAGATTGGGCCTGCGCAGCGGCGCTATCTCTCTCCCTCCTGAAGGACGTTCCGGAACGTCCACTCAGGAGGAAGCGCCCACCTGGCCATATACATGTGCAGTGGCCGGATGGGAGGTGGCTAAAATATAAAACAACGAATAGGGAAAAAGAATTCAAGGATTTTGTTAAGGCCAAATCAGAGTTCTGCTCACAGTAACCCCAGTTCTCCCATATGAACTATGCATGTGCAGCACCAATCATCATAAGGCTGCAAACACTTTACCGTCAGGCGACAAACGCGCCATATAGGACAGCCCACTCAGATGGGCTTCCCTATGTGTGCTTCTGCACCTGGCAGTGAACCAAGGACGTTATGCAATGCGTGTTTTGTCACACTAAAAACGTGGAACTGCTGCCCATGTCTGGGGTGCCATTAAAAAAAGTGGCGCTGCATTCGCCATCTCCCGCTGAGCTCGCGTGCAGAAGCAAACGCATATGTAAGTAGCGCCCGCATATGAAAACGGTGTTCAAACCACACGTGAGGTATCGCCGCAATTGATGGAGCAATAATTCTAGCCCTAGACCTCCTCTGTAACTCAAAACATGCAACCTGTAGAATCTTTTCACCTATGGAGATTTTTTTTAAGGGTAAAAATTTGTCGCCATTCCACGAGCGGGTGCAATTTTGAAGCGTGACGTGTTGGGTATCAATTTACTCGGTGTAACATTTTCTTTCTCAAATTAAAAAAATATTAGGCTAACTTTACGGTTTCATTTTTTTTTTTAATTAAATGTATTTTTTCAAAAAAAAGTCCGCTTGTAAGACCGCTGCGCAAATACGGTGTTGCAAAGTATTGCAACGACCGCCATTTTATTCTCTAGGGTATTAGAAAAAAAAAAGTATGTTTGGGGGTTCTAAGTAATTTTCTAGCAAAAAGATTTTAACTTGTAAACACATCTCAAAAAAAGGCTCGGTACTTAAAGGGGTCATTAAAGTTTGTGTGTTTTCACCTTAATGCATCCTATGCATTAAGGTAAAAAAACACCTGGCAATGATGACCCCCCCCCCCCCCCAAGCCCCACTGTTTACTTACTTGAGCCTGTTCACCTGCTGTGCGTGTCCCCCGGCGTCCTCTTCTCCGCTGAGTCTGGCCATTGATTGGATAGATTGATAGCAGCGCAGCAATTGGCTCACGCCGCTGTCAATCACATCCAATGACGCGGCCCGCCGGGGGTTGCACTGAGGTATACACGCTGTGTCTATGGACGCAGCGTGTATGTCAGGGAGCGTGCCCACAAGCTAACCCCCTCGGGATAGAGCTTCCCAGAGGGAGGTTAGTTATTGTGGGGAGGAGCCGAGACAGCTGCCGAGGGACCCCAGAACAGGAGGATCGGGACCACTCTGTGCCAAACGAACTGCACAGTGGAGGTAAGTATAACATGTATGTTGTTTAAAAAAAAAAAAAAAAAAAAAAAAACCCATACAACCCCTTTTTAAGTGGTTACGGTTTCTTATTTTCCCCAAAAAATTGCGTTTGAAATACCGCTCTGCAAATGCAGTGTGACATAAAATTTTGCAACAACCGTCATTTTATTCTCTATGGTCTCTGCTAGAAAAATATATATAATTTTTGGAGGTTCTAAGTAATTTTTGAGCAGTTAAAATGGTTACAGCCAGGCTCAGTGGAGGAAGATTTCTGCAGCATATTTGACAAGTACTGAATCCACTATATATGTGCGTGCATGTTGGAGGGAAGCTTCAGAATGGCAGATGTTTATTACAAATTATATGAGCAGAGTGCAGCTCTAGTGTCGGTGCGATGAACCGTGCCCAAAGAGCCTTCTCTTCTAAGGTCTCCCACTGGTGCTCCAGGCTCCTCCTTTTTGGCAAGTGCCCACATAGAAAGCTGCTTTCTATTAGGGCACTCATTCAGGCTCGCTCATGAGCCAACCTGTCTGCGCCTATAGACTGGGTGGCTCAGCCCGTGCCCTCATCGCAGCGTTTGATTGACATCAGTGGGAGATGGCGGCTAGAGCAGCTGCTCTTGTGCGCTTCGTGGGATCTAGATTGGGTTCAGGTAAGTTTAAGTGGGGGTCTGGAAGGATCCTGCAGCACAAGGTTTTTTACATTAATGTATGGAATGCATTAAGTTAAAAAACCTTAAGGCTTTAGAGCTACTTTAATTCTTCTAACTGGTAGTGTAATGCTGTGTTTTTTTATTTTTTTACACCACTTTCCAGTGTTTGACATTTTTAGATTATAATACATTGACCGTGTTATATTTAATATTGACACCATTTATTTATTTTTCTTGCAGTATGAAGTGTAACAGAACAGAAACTACCACCTGAAACTGCTGCTTCACGTTCAGATCAGTCAAGGAACATCTGCCACAATCGTAACTAATAACACCAAAGAGAATTTGCGCTGAAGACACAACGCTTGATCTGAAACAAGAAGTTTGTGCCTACCTAACAGCTACACAAGAGCACTTCCCAACGCTGCTATTAGTCTTTGTTTTATTCTCAGCGCTGTACTCTGCTTTTGCATTGTGCAGCGGGAGTTGTCTTTCTTAGCTCGATAGATCCTTTTCTCTCACTGTCTCTTTTTAAATACTAGCAACTGACAACCTTTTTGAAGCATCTGCTGGCCGCAAGAATTGGTAAATACTACTGAAAGTGCAATACCTGGTATTTCAAGAAGGTGGGTTTGCGTCATAAACAATAACTGTACTAGGATTTCCTTGTGAGCTCAGTTGGTTGCATACCTAATAACTTTTGCCTAATTACCTAACCTTGCTTTACATTGCTAATGTTGCAATGCATAAAAAGTGTAAAAAATTGCATCTTGATTGGTTCCGTTTTTAAGGTTTTTTTTTATTTTTCTCTCTTCCACATGGTTCGCTCGTTTGCTGAGGGTAACAAATACAGTGGAAAAAATACAGAATCTTAGGCAGTTTCTCCAGTACAGTGGCAGTTGGCATGGGAACTTGCAGATAAGAGCCACAATGCTTCATGCAGTATGTGGGGTTCAGACTTGAGTCCCGTTCACTTTATAGTGATTTGTTGCTGTGCGTTAACGCATGTCATGGCATCCATCAACATGCGTTGCCGAGGCAACTTATGTATTTTGAATGTGCTACTAGTAAGCCACAACGGATGAAAAGGCACACAATCTTTTTTTTATTTTATTTTTTTTTTATTTTTTTTTGTTTTCATTTTAAATGTGCATCACAACACAGTATATGCCTTGTGTGCTGTGATGCATTCTGGCCTACTTTACAATATGTTGGAGTGCCATTTGCAAGGACTGACACTGAATTGCATAGTGCTGGTGTGTTACCTTATGTAATGCATAAATTAACGGGTGCGCTTTACATTGGCCGAATGCACAAGTGACTGTACCTTTTTTTTTTTTTTTTTTTTTTTTTTTAAGAAAAGTCTTTAAAGTTTTAAAACATACTAATTACTTGAATTTTAATTGAGACTGTGCTTTAACACACCACTTTGGCTGGATGATTTTATGTTGTGGCTCAGTGAACCTGTAGCACTAGAAATGTGGGTTGCCTCTGCCAGCCTCCTGCGCCCACTGATCCTCTAGCTGCTTTCTTGGCAGATCATCAATCTGAACGGAGTATGTGGGCCGGGAGTTCTAATTGACTGGCTGCATAAAGTTGGGGAAGGGGTGTCAGAAGATTGTCTTGTGAGGTGTTAAATGCTCCCCTCTGATATTGCTGTAGAATTTGACTTGTACCTGCTGAATCATTCAGTGAGTTATGTACCTCTGGTACTGTGGCTCTCGTAAATAAAATTCCAGTCCTTTACCACTAGTTTGTTCGTTCACAGAACACCTTGTATTTTACCACGTGAAACTAATGCATGGTGAAAGGGCAACTAAATGACAGGGCCTCTTCACGAGACCTGAAGCAAATTGATGAATTCTACAGTAATTGCAATGGAGGTGAGCATTTTAACACAACTCACAAGAGGTAACTTTATAAATGTATGCCTGGAGCTCTGCTTTAAGGTCAGGTCAAGAAAATATCCTGCAAATTAACCACTTTGCTTTCTAAATCCTTATAGCAATATGCCTCAGTTTTTCTGAAACCATAAGATTTTATAAAGGGTTTATTTTTATTTTTTTCCATTGATATCAAACTTTTTTTAATTGGGTGTGTTTTTGAGCATTTTATCTACTCTTATGTGCTGTCTAAAGCTGGATACAGTTTTAACAAAAAAACCTGACGACAGATTCCTGTCTTTGCACAAGCGATGTTGATGCAGGGATCTCATTCCTGCTGAGACGTTGTATTCTGACAGGACTCCTCCTTGCATCAGAATACACCAATCAATGGCTGTGAGGGCTGATCGAATGCTGGTTTTCCAGCATGCCCGTTCTAAAGAAGCTGGCTGTTAGACTGGCTTTTCTTGAACAGACAGCTATACACATGTACTTTTTAAAGTCAGCCAATTCCTGCTGAACCAGCTGAATGTGGGTCATGTATACTGGGCTTAAAGTGGCACCTCCAACACACTAGAGAATTGTTTTTTTGGCAGATTTGTTTACACATTAATTTATAGAGATCAACCCCCTCGTCTTATCCCACCCTGCAAAAAAAATAAAAAATGGTGTCTAGTACCTGCAGCAGCTTCCAATGCTCCTTCATTTATGTTTGAATGGGGAGGCTCTTCTGTGACTGTTAAAGCTTCAATACATCAAGTAGTGTCAGAGCTTGTATCTAGCACCCACCCTGCCCACATTCCTGTATACCGTATTTATCGGCGTATAACACGCACCGGCGTATAACACGCACCCCAAGTTTAGGAGGGAATTTTAAGGAAAAAAAGTTTTAGGAGAGAAGTTTAGGGAAAAAAAAAAACTTACATTTAAGCGTCATTGCAGCCTTGCCCAGCGTCATTTGCAGCTTGCCCAGCGTCATTTGCAGCCTTTCCCAGCGTCATTTGCAGCCTTTCCCAGCGTCATTTGCAGCCTTTCCCAGCGTCATTTGCAGCCTTTCCCAGCGTCATTTGCAGCCTTTCCCAGCGTCATTTGCAGCCTGCCCAGCGTCATTTGCAACCTGCCCAGCGTCATTTGCAACCTGCCCAGCGTCATTTGCAACCTGCCCAGCGTCATTTGCAACCTGCCCGGCATCATTTGTAACTTGCCCGGCGTCATTTGTAACTTGCCCGGCGTCATTTGTAGCTTGCCCGGCGTCATTTGCAGCTTGCTAGTGTCATTTGCGGCTTGCTATCGTTTAAATTTCCCGCCGCGAGAAATACCGCGCATGCGCGGCCGAAAAAGACCGAACCGCGGCCGAAAAAGGCCGAAGTGTGGCCGAAAAAGACCGAGCCGACTGTTTAGCTCCGCTCGGAGTCCCGCCTCCCTGCTGTTTCGGGAGCGAGCGCAGGGAGGCGGGACTACGAGCGGAGCTGAACAGCCGGCTTCGGTCTTTTTCGGCCGCGCTTCGGCTTTTTCCGGCCTTTTTCGGCCGCGGTTCGGCCTTTTTTTTTTTTTCGGCCGCGGTCGCCATTTTTTCGGCGCCGCAACCGATTTTTGTCATTTTTTTTTTTGGGTATCGGCGTATAACACGCACCCACGACTTTCCCCCGATTTTAAGGGGGAGAAAGTGCGTGTTATACGCCGATAAATACGGTACTTATAACCATGATGGGCTGCTTCAGTGGCGAGTAGGAATGGTAGGAGGCAGGCAAACTTTGGCACTTTGAGGAACGGATGGAAATTTGGATGTAATGATATACTTTGAGGTTGCTGCAGGTATATGCAGACGCATGTAGGACTAGAATATATTTGCATAGTTTTATTTTTTCACCATACTCTGTAATATCTTTTGTTACCCTTTTTATAGTAGCCCTACAGTGAAATGGGTGTTGACTGCTGATAATTTTAACGGCTTTAATTAAAATGATAAATATCCTGTTAAATTTGGATTAGTAAAGCTGGTTACTAAAGGATATTTTCACGACTGAAATATGGCATTGCTCTAGTGTGCTTGCCCAACATCTGTTTACTTGGTTGCTAATGGCCACTGGACTGTTTCCATGGCTGTTAGGTTTGCTCAAAATGAGCCAATGGCATAACAATTTGTAGTGTTCTTCGCTACTCTTGATCATTAGGAGCACAGAGAATCCAACTGAAGTTGCTAGATCTCTTCACTTGGCCTGTGCCACAAAATGCTTTTAAGATTGAAACTTGTGTCCGCCTCGAGCTGGCATCTGGTTTTGTGCAGATTCACATTTAACGAGACCCTGTCAGGTTTTTTAATTTTAGGTCCCTGCAATAGACCAGGTATGTCTTTCCAGTGGTCCATTTCTCCTACACCTCCTCTGTTGCAACGTTCCAGCCTCAGAAAACCATTTGCTACCTTAAAGAATGATTAATAGCGGTGTCCCTCATTGTGTGGGTTCTTCTGGGATCTCCAAACACCCCATCTATTCCATGTCACTGCTGAGGTCTTCATTGATGGAGATTTTAGAAAAGGACCAAAAGGACCAGATTGCAGTTGCTTTTAGAAGTGGTGAATGCCAGAGTCTTTCAGAGGCTGCAGTGTTGGAACAGAGGAGATAGTGTTTAATATGACTTCTGTTTTGGGGACTTTCTAAATCAAATCATTGAGAGACTTGACAAGGTGTCCTTAAAGTCCCTGACAGACTAGTGCAAAAGCCTTAATATGTTTGCAAGTGACTTTTTTTTTGTTTTTTTTTCCTGTAGAAGGGTGTGGAAAACTTAGGGAAATATTGATGCAAATGGCTAAAGAACGAATGCATGATTCACTAACTTTTTCTTATGCAGGGCAGCTTGGCAACTATAATATTAGGGATCATGCTTGGGGTGTGCGTGTAACAGTATTTCTGATGGAACATAACATTGTGGTATGATTGCATAGTAAAATCATTTTGGATTGTTGTAATCTAGTTGTCTGGTCTGCTGCACCTGTAATGCTGAATGTTAAACCTGCATCTTGAATGGTAACCTGTGTGGATTTGTTCTTCCCCTTATTTTTTCTTTTTTTTTTTCCTTTTTATGGATTAAATGTGTGTTGCTTGTGTTTTATTTTGAGTGTGCTTTGTGGGAGTTGTGACGCTTGTATTCGTGTCTTTCCTGTGTTGCTACCCATCTTCCATCCTGCGTCCCTTCATAACCGTGAGTTAAATTGGCATTTCATTGTTCATAGTCCTGAACCCTAACCTGTTTACATACCCTAAAGCTGCCATCTTGCAAGCTTTTTGCTTTTACAGCTGCATGTGAATTGATCAGGTTGTCTTGTTTGATTTTGTTATATGCAGCATTGTAAAATTAAGTTGAATCAGGAATAGGAACATGGCAAGCACCTGGAAAGAATTTGTTGAATTTTCCATGCCGTCTTCTCCCCCTACTGCTTACGTTAGTGCCAACCTGGGCAATGCATCTCCTGTCGGATTGACTTTATCACCTTATGGCCGATCAGTAAGTTATTTCACCGTATTAGTTTAATGATTTATCCCCCACTTAAGCCCATGCAGAACCTGTGGCACATGCCAAGGTGACTTTATTTTTATTTTACAATTTCCATCAATCCATTAGCGTTTTCACATCCCCCCCCCCCCCCCTTTTTTTAATTTTTTTTTTTCTTTTTGTTTTCGCGTTGCATAGTTTTAACTTGCCATCATTTATTTTCTTCCCTATCTTTTTGATTCTGGGTTTTTCCCCTTTAGTAGTTCTCATGCCTCCTTTCTTTGGAATGCCATTATTCACTCTTTAAACATTTTATTCGTTTTGTGGCAGTTCTTTTCTATTTGTAATTAGAATATAGTGAAATCTTAATTTTAACCCTACTTTCCCTCAAGGTGTGTTGTTTTTTTTTTGTGTGTATATATTTATCCATTCCACCTGTTTTGCCTTGCAGTTTAGTAGTGTGCTGTATGGTGTTCTAGCTATCTGGTAGAGCAGCGGTCCCCAGCCTCCCTGGGGGTGCTGGTGTCAGCCTGTAATAGATATATTTATTGGCTTTAAAAGTTTCACTTTAGATAGGAGTACAGCAGCTGATCTGTCCACGAACAATCCAGAGTCCAGCATGAAAGATACTGATTGTTGTAATCAATCAAATGAACATGAGGGATAGCCATGCACCTGGAGTTATGGGCAAACTTGAATTCTAAAATTGTCAGTTAACTACTGAATGACTGACTGCTAAGGATCCAGGCTAGGAACCCAGTGCCTGTAAAGGAGAGGGGCACCAGGGAGCAGTGTAGTATAGTTTTGATGTGAATTAAACAGTTAAAACTACACTCGCAGGCACTCTGTGAACAGAGGCATGTCACTGTAGAGGGAATGTACAGGGTCTGGAGTGGAGGATGGATGGCAGACTTGGTAAACCGCTGCAGGCGGGATTCCTATGCTGGCGCTGCTCCAGAATTCCCTCTTGTAGCACAGCCCAGAAGAACTGTCTGGCGTGCCTTCTGGTGGTGAGAGGGTGGCAGTGCAAGATGTGCTGGCTCGTCCTGGCACTAGTCCGTGGCCCAGGGGTTGGGGACCCCTATGGTAGAGTGTTACACAAAGCATGAGCATTGTGTGTAGCTGTGTACAGGTAGATCTTTGGAGGGGAAGATGGTGACTGTTCTGCTCCAGATTGCTGTAGTGCTGTGACTGGGTTCCTTTTTAAATACTGTATGTGGAGAGCAGAGACTGTTCTTTTGCTGAATGTTTAAAATACTACTTGCCCCCCTAACTGCTCATTACAGAATGGTGCTTCTATTATTCCCAGTTGCTCATTGCTGCTTGGGCTATAATCCTCCACATGGCCTTATTCATAGACAGAATTGTGTGAACTGGTTGTATGCTATGCTAATATTCTGAATATTCATGATGTATGTCTGAACAAAACAGACAGAATCTGTCTGGTTTTACACCATGTTCATTTACAGGGTAGATTGCCATTTGTGTCTTTGGAACATAAAGTGGAGGGAAATCGGCTCATTGGGGCATGAATAGAAAAAAAAACCAAACACAGGTTTTAACCATGTCCCATTCACACTTGTTTCCTATTAGCTGCAGGAGACCCATGTTGCTCATGCGTAGATTTCTATGGATGATTGGTCCTGGACATATGGACCTTCAGGCCCCATTCACACCTAAGCATAGCGTTTTCAGGCAGAAAGTCACGCCATTTTTGCTGCGATTTTGTACAGGTCAAAAGGTCGCCAATGTAAAAAACATTGGAGTGGAGATGTGAACCATCCTCATAGAGAATAATTTATTTTTTCCCCTATAGCGTTTTTAGTTTCAGACTTCATGGTGTGAATGGGGCCTCAGGGTACCCCTGCTGGGTCTCCTGCAGCTAATGGCAAATGGCTCCATTTGAAAATGTAAATGGGGCCTTGCATATGAATCTTTTTTTACTTTTAAAGCATTTTTCTATTCTGTACTAAAATTACTTTTTAAAGGATAAGTTCGCCTTTTGTAACCACTGTACAGTGTAACATGTTACAAATGCACCGGCCCCTGCACCTCCCCTAGTCCCCATTTTTATAGTGACCGGGGGCTCGTCCGGCACGTCATCCTTTTTGTGTTTTGTGAATGGAAAAATAAATTCCGACAGCCTTAGCTGTGCTTTTAACCCCTTGCAAACCCCATTGGGGTTAAAGGCACCCCGCACAGTGCCGATAAAA
Source organism: Lithobates sylvaticus (assembly GCA_028564925.1). Taxonomy (NCBI): domain Eukaryota; kingdom Metazoa; phylum Chordata; class Amphibia; order Anura; family Ranidae; genus Lithobates; species Lithobates sylvaticus. Next base: position 274,521,706 of record CM053027.1, on the reverse strand, counting down.
CTAGCGGCGCTTTACGGCTAACGCAGCCGCGCTACCAGTGTGGAAGGGGTCTTGAACTACCAGAGCAATGTTGAGTGCTGTGGTAGTTCACTGTGCTTCCTGTGTGCTTGTTTGTATTAAAGGTCTGCAGGACCTTGGCATTACACCTACAATCTGATCGTGGGTACAATACTTTACAGGTCCCTAACAAACTAAATGCTTTTTATTTATTTTTTCCTGCAAAAGTGCATTATTTAAAAATTTTTTTGTGAAAGTGAACTTCATTAAATTCCACATTTTAAGATTTACAATGTACTGTTTTCCGAAATATGTTGGCTTTCTAGTTTAGGCTAAGTAAAAGGACTAGTTTTTCTCTGTGGAGGTGACCATCTTGGTTGTAGTCATGGTTTTGCTTCCTTATGTAAGATCTGCTCAGCCAACCTCCAGCACCACTGGACCCAACCCATAGATTGTTTGTTTATCTTGATGGTTAGTGGGAGTTCGACCAAGAAGCTGCAGGAGAGGTGCAGTAATATACAGGTGAACTGTGGTCACTCTTGTATGTAAAGGGGTCACAATGCATTGCCCGATTTAGTAAAAACTGTCCGACATTTGGCCTGTGTGTAAGGCAGCCGGTTCGCATGCTTGAAAACTAGCAGCTGACTAGCTCCTGATTTAAGGATGAGCTCCAGCGTGTTCGCACACCCCACGTGCAGAGACTGCCAGGAAGTTGGCACTGTGCTGCGCTAATCACAGGCAGTGAGACATTGTACCGATGCATGGCTTCAGAGATCGGGAAATGTCTCACTGTCTGTGATCGGCGCAGTGCCGACTTCCTGGCGGGCTCTGCACGTGGGGTGTGTGAACACGCCGGAGCTCATCCTTACTCCTGATCAGCTCGCTCGGCCAATGGCTGAGTGCTGACCGGAGTGCTCTGCGGTGGGGCTGTTCCCCTGTCAGAACACAACAGCACCGACTATTGCTGTAGTAAGGTTGGATCGTTGGTACAGCGGCTCTGACCAAAGCTGTCAGTGTTTTTTTTTTTTTTTTTTTTTTTTTTTTTTGTGTTGAACGAAAATAAACTAGTGATGTGTACCAGGCTTTTGTTCCTTTCAAAATTAGTGTCTTTGTAAAAGGGCACCCCTCTCCTGTCTTGTTTCAAGCACCAGCCAGTGCTAGCTGTTAAGTTGAGCAGTGACATGACTCCCGTGGTTCTTGTGATTTGTGAACTTAGGTATGGAAATGATCTGCCAGTCTTTATATATGTATCACAATGATAGACTTTAAAGTAGAATGTTAGGTGCAAATTAAAGAGGCCATGTGCCTACATTTTTTAAGACTATAATAAAGTTGTCTTGCTATATCCTGCTACCTTCTGCAGCTGAAGAAACTTTCCACAGATTATACCCCTACATTTTTGTACATATTTGCTTAATACATACATTGATATGATGACCACCATCTAGAAATCGGTTTACCAAAACATTGAGGAAACAAGGCAAAGTAAAATGCTCTCTACAGTCGTATTCAAAGATGTAAAAAAGTTTCTGCTGTAAATGTCATTGTGGCCATATGCATTGTAACCAGATTGTACCTTTCCTTTAGATTTATCAACTTTTTATTTAGGGCAAGGGCCTATCTTTATATGTATAAATTGCATTAAATGTTTAGTAAACCCTTGCCCTATAAGGCTGCATTCACACCTGAGCGTTTTGTAGCTTGAAGCCTGAAGCTACAAAACGCTAGAGGGGGAAAAAATACATTATTCTCTATGGAGATGGTTCACATCTCCACTCCAAAACGCCTGAAGCCCTACGCCTGAAGCCCTACGCCTGAAGCTCAAACAAGTGAATCGGGCAGATTTGGGCGTTTTTATTCTTTTTACATTGGTGGCCTTTTGCTCTGCACAAAATTTGCGGCAATACGCGGTAAAAAAGCCGCAAAAAACCGCCACAATTCGCGCGATTTTCTGCCTGAAAAGCTACGCTCAGCTGTGAATGCAGCCTAATAGTTGCCATGTACCATCTACAGTATGTGTATAGAAAAATTGTTTCATTACTGCCCTTTCCCGCTGGGTAAATTTGCACTCTTTTTGTGACCATTGTCGCAAGTTATGGGAATAAAAGTCTGCCTGAGGATAACGTCACATGACTTCTTCATATGAGGATGGTGACTGCAGTTTATTATACGTCCTTTTATCTGCCACTTTTTTGGTTTCTCAGCACAACAGCTTGTAACAAGTACATTTTTAAATTGTGTTCCTACAATTTTTTAAATCCTTGTGAAATCCTACAGGACACAGTACATGGAGCACTTGCCCCTTTTATGATCTGATCAATAGTTGCTGAGCTAGCGTGGTTAGCAGTGTGTGCCCCCCCCCGGCTCTAGAGGATCTAGTTCAGTGACCATAAGGAAGGGCTACAGTGCTGGCTATAGTCCCCTAAGGGATTGCCTATAAATTGGACTTCAACCTCATGGAGACGCAGTGCAGCCACAGTTTAGAATGGGAGCAAATGCTCCATTAACTTGTGAGTTCATCTGGGAGAACAAGTATTTAAAGTGTAATTCCACTTTCGTGGGAAAGTAGCAAATACAATTGTATACACTATAATTTTAACACTAGTCTTATTGTAATTTAGGATGCATGCGCACCTGAGCGTTTCGTCGTCAGGCTTTTGTACCGCATTTTTGTCTTGGTTCTTGCTGCCATTTTGCTCAGGTCAAATGGTCACCGATGTAAAACTGACACCTGTAATCTGCCCAAAAAGAAGCTTATGTACTTCTTTGCGCTTCAGGCCTTTTTTTCTTAAGGCTGCATTCACACATGAGTGTTTTTCAGCTTGTAAAACACCAGAAAAAAGCCCAACTAGCAAAATCCCATTCATTTAAATGGCTCCTTTTCCAGCTTTTCCACATCTGAGCGTTTTGTAGCCTTAAGCAAAATGCTTGCAGCTCAAAGTACATGAGCTTTTTCGGCAGATTACAGGCATTTTTCTGCTTTTTTACACTGGTGACCTTTTTGACCTGTGCAAAAACGCGCGACTTTCTGCCTCGAAACGCTCAGGTGTGAATGCAGCCTGAAGGTTATTCAAAAATGTCCTTTCCTTTTTCAGTCTGCAGCACTGTAGATTTCTGTTCAGTATGACAACCATCTGTGTACAGAACTCCCCTAGAAATGTACCCCAATGCTTGTGTGATCGGCTTACTGATTTGCTCAGAAGTCTGCAATAAGATAGAAGTCAGATTTTTGGGCTTTCCATGCAACAAAAATTAAATTTTTGGTGAGATATTCCCAATCGGAAATCACATCCTAAAGGAATGCAGATCCTGACATTTTTCTCAAGTTGATCGTTCTAAAAACGACTGCTATTTCTTTTGAAAAGGGTAGGAATCCGCAACAAAGTTTGTTAAAATCCCTGCAATGTACATTGAGCACCCAAAAGGAATGGTGTTTTGAGAGAAAAAAAAGTGGAGTTACTCTTTAAAAACTGTGGCAGTATTACCATATATACTCGAGGTATAAGCCGACCCGAATATAAGCAGAGGCACCTAATTTTACCACAAAAAACTGGGCAAATGTATTGACTCTAGTATAAGCCTAGGGTGAGAGATGCGCACCTACTGTAAGTGGAAAAGAGGGTCAACAATGCCTATTTGCATGTCTCACTGTGCCCATTTGCAGCCATAGGTCCCCTGAACTTCAAACTTGGTAGTTAAGGGTTCCTAGCTGCAGCCATATTTTGGGGTCTCTAGACCCAAAGGGTCCCGAAATGACATTGCTGCAGATGGACACAGTTGAGCGACTTTGGGGCCCCGTATCTCGGGGGCCACTTGGTGCTAGGAACCCCAAATTTGGTGTGCAAACCCAGTGGAACTAGCACTACAACATATCCAGATGATGGGGTTCCCATCACCAAGTGGCCCCCGAGATGCGGGGCCCCAAAGTCGGTTCGGAACATGTCAAGCACTTTTCTGCAGCAGAGAATGACATTTTCCGACTTGACTTTGGGGCCCAAATGGGGGTTCCTAGCACCAAGGGGCCCCAAAGTCGGGTTGGAAAATGTCATTCTCTGCTGCAGAAAAGTGCTTGACTTGAGTATAAGCCAAGGGGGGCATTTTCAGCACCAAAAAAGTGCTGAAAAACTCAGCTTGTACTCGAGTATATACGGTACTAAATTAACCATACTTTCCCTTATGTTTGTCATGAAATTAAAGTGACTAAACTATTACCTTGTAAAACCCATTCAGTTTAAAATGGAAATGAAAGGCAAAACATTTTTGTATAGATCTAAAAAAAAAAATGAATAATACTTTTATTTTTTTTATAAGTGATCCCATTCCCTCTGTTCTCAACTGCATAAGAGCTGGGGGAAGAGAAGCAGCATCACACTAAGCTTCTCAGAAAATGGCTTTGCAGGGGGTGTGCGGGGGTGTCAGGACAAGTCTGATCATGGAGGAGAGTACAGAGTTCCCAGCATAGGTAGAGAACTGACCACACTGTGTTCTCCTTGATTAGTGTGGTCAGTTTGTAATAGGAAAGCAAGGAGACTAGCGGGAACACCAGGGATTTTACATAAAGGAATCGATGCACAGAACTGGATGCTTCCTCCTACAAGTACATGGTACAGCAGGCACATATTAGCAGTATGAAATTTTGAGGTAACAAACACGTTAAACATCTGAGTAGGCTCTGATAAAAGCAGTCACTCCCAGACTTGTGTGCTGGTCCAGAGCTATGACCATTTGGTCTAGAAATGGTATTTGGCATGAATGGGGAATGGCTGGTTCCAGTGGAGCAGCCCTGTGCAGTTTTGCTTCGTGATAGTCAATTTAAGATTTTCAGATTAATGTCGTGTGTTTTTTTTTTTTGGCAGGGAGGTGTACTGTATACAGAAACTGTAGTGTGTGTTTTTTTTTTTTTTTTTTATATTCCATTTTATTTTTTATAATGGTGCTCTCTTCTCATTTTGCTTATGTGACTTTATCACAGCTGTATGTGATGGAGAAACTCTATACTCTATCATCAGAACCCCTCACCCCATCTGCTGCTGTCCCTGTTACTCATACCTCAAGTTCTTATGGGTCTAAAAATCAGAAGAGGACCCCTTTGTACCAGAGATCTGTAAGTCGGGCCATGAAGCGCACAGCATGGCTTTGCAGAGTTGAAAGATGTTTGCACGGTCTGCTTATAACGCACTAAGCTTATTCATGTGTGTTTTCTGTTGCTGTACAGTGCTATGGATTCCATTTTTGGTACTTATTGGATTTAGTACTGGACAGTGCTGCATGACTAACTTTCCTCCCCTAAAACTATCACGATTACTTGTCAGGATCGAGATGGAAGAGCATTTCGGTGATCCTTATTACTCTGGACTGGTGCCGGTGGATGGACCTTGACCATACTCTGGCATGTGGTCTTTCCGATCTACCTGATTTTCTGCCCCAAGAAACTGTTTACTGTCATGCGTAATGGTTGCTGGCTTTTTTGGCATGGCTGTTGAAACCCAGGTCTTGAGGGACAAGGGCCTTTCTGACTGATTCCCCCACAATCTAAAATCCACCAAGTCCACTTTTCAAAAGATTTACATTACACTTTGAAGACGTTTGTAGGAGGAGAAACTTGCATCCCAGAAAACTCCTAGGGATGCATCCTGACCATTTTGCAATTGGGATTTATCAACAAACTTATGATCAAAGGTCATGTCTCAGCACTTATGCTTTCATTCTGACTACAAATAGTCACTCATTTACATATATAAAAAAAAAAATACCTTTTTGTTCAATGTTGTTTCTCATGTGGTTCCACCATGTGCCCTCCAGTGTCTCTCCATGGCATCTGAATTTTGTTTTAAAAGCAAACATCATGCTATGAGCTTATCGGGGATATTTCCCTTTCCACACTCGCAAGTGTTCCTTGTTTCCATCACTTCTGTGATGTCTCAACTGGCAGCTTTGTCCTGTAAGGAACCCTTTCTGGTCTTGAACAAGGACCAGGTCTTATTGAGGTCCTGAGCTGCCTTCATTTCTAGGGTAGATTTGGATGTTCGCCTTAACCAGGGCATTGTGCTTCTGTCCCTCTGTCTGGCCCCAGTACATCAGATTTCTCTTCATTGTCTGGATGTAGTTTGAGCTGTGTGTATTTACCAAGCAGCCACTGCCTCCGTAAGACAAACTGACCGTCATTCCTGATGGATCCCATAAAGGGAAGCCATCTTTTCATAAATTCATTAATTCTTTTTTCCCACCTCTCAGTTGGACTGCTTTGGGGTGTCCCAATTTTTACTGATTCTGTGTCCCCCAATGAACAAAAGAACCTTTTTACAGCAAATACAAAAAAAAAAGTTTGTTTTTGGAGGTTCACTATGGGGCCTGATTCCTCCACCAGCGTTTATGGTCTTTTACATTCTGCACTAAATAACTGAGGCATACTGGTAGTTGAAGGGGACAACTCTGTCCCATCAACCTTCCTGTGCTGTGTGTTTTTTTTTTTTTTTTTTTTTTTTTTTTTTTTATGGTACAGAAATCCTATTTTATCCAGGTGCAACATTTTATTTTGTGCCTTTTTTTTTTTTTTTTTTTTTTTTTTAATAGCGTCTTATGAACTGTAACTTCCAATAAGTGTAACCAGCAGTGACAGATGCTTTATGCACTCTGACTTGATGGGTACTGTTAAACCTGAAGTATATAAAGTAGCTAAACACAACCCCCCCCCCCCCCCCCCCAATATAAAAAAACATATTTTTATATTGCAGAGAGTTCCTAATTTTAAGTGTTTATTAGTCACCTGATTTTATCTGATGTAGTTGGTATAATGCTAACTTGCATGCAATTTTTATGATAACCAGAAACTGGTTATCTGTTCCTGGCCTCTAGAACGGATTTGGACAAAACTTGCTTCATTCAAAATAAGAAATCTGAATGTCATTGAAATGAAGAATCTAGTACATCCTTACACAAAGCAGAGATTTAGGATGTTCTTTGTTCAGTAGTCATCTTGCGCTACCCCTATTTTTTTTATTTTCCCCCTAACCTTGATTTGTGTGTTCACTTATTTGTAAGTTTTTATGCTTTTGTTATTCATAATTTCATTATTTTTTTTTTTTTTTTTGCTTTTATTACAACTGATCAAGCTACATATATTACATATTGTGCCATTTTAACATAGGTTTGTGTGCGGGTTTCTTCCTTTTTTTTTTTTTTTTTTTTTTTCCTTTCCTTTCCTTTCTTTTCTTTCAAATATGTATAACTACATTTATCTTTTAAACTAGATGAGCTTTGACCCAAATCTTCTCCACAACAATGGACATAATGGGTACCCGAATGGTACGTCTGCATTGCGTGAAACTGGCATAATTGAAAAATTGCTTACATCCTATGGATTTATTCAATGTTCAGAACGCCAGGCCAGACTCTTCTTCCACTGCTCTCAATACAATGGAAACTTGCAAGAACTTAAAGTAGGAGGTAAGAAATGGTTAGAAAATGGGCAAGCTGCTATTTCATCTATACTTTCTTTTTTAGAGGTACTATGGCCTCACCCCAACTTTCATTTTATAAAAGTATATGTAAACTCTAAGCTATAGCTATACACACTCAGATTTTTAACGTTTTAGCCTGTTGGCCTGAAAGAGGAAGCAATCATAGATGGAACCAAACACTCTGGCTAGAGGCAACTTTCCTGCTGACTGTTTTGTTTAGGCAACCACAGCACCTGCATGAATACCCTAACGGTGACTGCATGTAATTGGATGCCATCGCTGTTCAGCCCTCTATTCTCTTGCTTTCTATCTTGAAATCGAGTCAGGTAGTGCCCACAGGGCCCGGCCACCCATGGCCTCAATTTCAGGCAATTCAGCAGAAATTCGAGCGGGGTATGACCAGCCTTCACAACAAACTTCTTCTTCTTTCACCTCCTCTTTGGTCTCTTTAATATACATTTAAAGAAGTTTGGTTATATTTCTGCAAAAAAAAGTTTCAGGATTTTCTGTAAAAGAGAAAGCTTGTGCTGTTCTGTGCACTCTTTACTGTTATCTCAAAGTATGTGATAAAGGGGGAAAAAGATGCTCAACAGCCCCTAGCTATTCCTATAGCGGCATGCACCCTGACTCACCTCAAGGTGTAAAAATGTGTATAAATGTGCTACGCTGAAAACTGTTTTCATATAGCATTACAATAAAGATCTCCCACTAAAATGTGTGTGTGTAACCACTTGCCAACCGCAGTATGTATGTATTGCGATTTGTATGTGTGGGTTTTTTTTTTTTCCTTTCCTTCGCTTGGCGAATGGCTTGCTCATGAAAGCAGTCAGTGGCTAAATAGCTGCTGAATTGCTTTCAGAAGCAGCAGGAGGGATCGTCTCCACACACCGCCTCAGTGCTCACACTCCGAAGCATATGCAAGTCACGCACCCATATGTAAACTGTTTGCCTCACATGTGTGAGGTATCGTGCGAACGTTGGTGCGAGAGAGAATTCTAGATCTAGACCTTCAACTCTAAACTGGTAACGTGTAAAAAATTAAAGTTTCACTTATGGATATTAAGTATTGTAGTTTGCCGCTATTCCAAAATGCAGATTTAAACTTATTTATCCAAAAACAACTCGTTGCCCAAAACCACTCAAATTTTTTGCACACAAATTGTTAAAAAAAAAGTCAAAGTATAAATAGTCCTTGTTGAAGAAAAACAGATCCCAGTAGTGCAAAAAAGGGTGCTCCAAGTGAGAAGACACAATCCTCCACCTTCCCTTTGAGGGCGAATGCTCACCTCCCAGAAATTGACCCTTACCACAAAGGTCAATTAAGCATGTTGGCAGGCACCAGGACCCAGCAAACATCTTCAATCTGCCCTGGCTTGTATATGTAATCGGAGGAGCCACAAATATCCATAAAACATGGTTGTGAAGCTGGGTCTTATGGTCCCTCTAATTTGCCTATACACTCTAATGGAAGTTGAAGGCTTGTGTCTTTTCACTTAAAGCACACTTTCATTAATACGTGCTTTTGTACTAATTGATTTCTCTTCACCTTTGCCCCATTCACTTCATGTAGTGGGAACGCATGTATCTGCTCGCAATGTTTTTGCAAGATTTACACACACTTGCATTTTTCACGCAGGGCAGCCCATTCACTTTATTGGGCTGCCCTATGTGCGCTTGCTGTGCCAAAGAAGCTAAGGTACCAAATTTTGGCACTCAGCCAGGCACGTTTTTCTGCAATATTATATATACAGTATCTGAAAGTGAGTACACCCCTCACGTTTTTGTAAATATTATATTTTTTCAAATAACACTGAAGAAATTACTTTGCTACAATGTAAAGAAATGTGTACAGCTTGTATAACAGTTTAAATGTGCTGTCCCCTCCAAAATAACTCCACACACGGCCATTCATGTCTAAGCTGCTAGCAACAAAAGTGAGTACACCCCATAAGTGAAAATATCCAAATTGGGCCCAAAGTGTCAATATGTTGTGTGGCCACCATTATTTTCCAGCAATGCCTTAACCCTCTTGGGCATGGAGTTCACCAGAGCATCACAGGTTGCCACTGGAGTCCTCTTCCACTCCTCCACGATGACATCACAGAGCTGGTGGTTGTTGGAGACCTTGTGCTCCTCCACCTGCTTTTTGAGGATGCTCAATAGGGTTTAGCTCTGGAGACATGCTTGGCTAGTCCATCACTTTTTTACCCTCAGCTTCTATAGCAAGCAGTGGTCGTCTTGAAGGTGTTTGGGGTAGATATGTTGGCATTTTGTTCTGCGGCCCAGTCTCCGAAGGGAGGGGGGGATCATGCTCTGCTTCAGTATGTCACAGTACATGTTGGCATTCATGGTTCCCTCATTGAACTGTAGCTCCCCAGTGCCGGCAGCACTCGTGTAGCCCCATACCATGACACTCCCACCACCATGCTTGACTGTAGACAAGACACACTTGTCTTTGTACGCCTCACCTGGTTGCCGCCACACACTCTTGACACTATCTGAAGCAAATAAGTTTATCTTGGTCTCCTCAGACTACAGAACATGGTTCCAGTAATCCATGTCCTTAGTCTGCTTGTCTTCAGCAAACTGTTTGTGGGCTTTTTTGGGCACCATCTTAAGCAGAGGCTTCCTTCTGGGACAACAGCAATGCAGAACAATTTGATGCAGTGTGCGACGTATGGTCTGAGCACTGACAGGCTGACCCCCCCCCCCCCCCCCCCCCCGCCGCACCCCCCCCCCCCCCCCCCATCCCCTTTCAACCTCTGCAGCAATGCTGGCAGCACTCGTATGTCTACTTCCCAAAGATTACCTCCTGCATGTGGCGCTGAGCATGTGCACTCAACTTCTTTGGTCAACCCTGCCGCGGCCTGTTCTGAGTGGAACTTGTCCTGTTAAACCGCTGTATGGTCTTGGCCACCGTGCTGCAGCTCAGTTTAAGACCCCTTTCACACCAAGGGCGTTTTGCAGGCGCTATAGCGTTAAAAAATAGCGGCGTTTTACCGCCGACGCTATGGGCGGCGTGGTGTGAAAGGGGTCTAAGGGTTTTGGAAATCTTCTTACAGCCCAAGACCATCTTTATGTAGAGCAACATTTTAATTTTTTATTTTTTTTAAAGATACTGAGTTCTTTGCCACGAGGTGCCATGTTGAACTTCCAGTGACCCGTATGTGAGAGTAACACCAAATTTAACACACCTGCTCCTCAATCACACCTGTGACCTTGTAACACTAACGAGTCACATGACACCGGGGAGGGAAAATGGCTAATTGGGTCCAATTTGAACATTTTCAATTGGGAGTGTTCTCGCTTGTTGGCAGCGCTTTAGACATTAATGGCTGTGTTTTGAGTTATTTTGAGGGGACAGCAAATTTACACTGTTATACAAGCTGTACACTCACTACTTTATATTGTAGCAAAGTGTAATTTCTTCAGCGTTGTCACATGAAAAGAGAGAACAAAATGTATCTGTCGCAACGTTTTTACATATACAGTCACATCAGTCTCTACCCTCAAGGAGCTTGCAATCTAATGTCCCTAGATTAGATATAATCAGTCGTGGCAAAATCGCACTGTTTGGGGTGCCATTTAGATTAAATGATGCATCACATGTTTTGCCATGACTGTAGCGCTATATGAAAATGCAGGCAGAATTGTGCCAATTCTGCCTAAGATTCCAAATTGTTTAGATCTGAGTGGGGCCTAAATATTCTCTCATACTCCAGTGTGTTACAAGGATGTTGCATTAGCCGGTTATGGCATTGCCTTAGTATTTGGTACCTTTCAGAAAATGGAGAGGTTACCAAAAACTGTCAGCTTGCCGGGCAATTGGCTATAAAGATTTGCTGGAAGTATAAAAAGTAGAACTGTTAAAGTGATATTAAAGGCTTTAACTGTTCTGCCCGCATTTCCAAATAGCGCTACTGTCGTGGCAAAATGTGATGCATGTTTGGGCATCATTTTAATCTAAATGGCACCCCAAACAAACAGTATGATTTTGCCATGATTGGGGGGGGTGGGGGAGGGGGAATTGTTTTATTTTGTACTTGCCTGTTCTGTGCAATGGTTTTGCATAGAGTAGCCTGGATCCTCCTCTTCTCAGGTCCCACACCAGCGCTCCTGGCTACTCCCTCCTGCTGGGTGCCCCCCAAGCAGGCATGCTCCCAACCCATGGCTGTGTCCATTCACACACACAGCTGCGGCTCCGCCCCGGCCCTTCCATCTCCTAATTGGCTCCCACTGCTGTGAAACACAGAGCCAATCAGGATTACATGTCCACCGAGAGGCAAAGCTCTTGTGAACATCACTGGATCGAGAAGGGGCTCAGGTAAGTGTTTGGGGGGGGGGGGGGCTGCACAGATTTTTCACCTTCATGCATAAAAGGTAAAAAAAGACTTGTGCCTTTCCTACCACTTTAAATATGTATGCTCCTGTGCTTTTGAGTGATCTTCTTTCCTTGGGCCCCTTTCACACTGCTTCGACTTGAAGTCGCACGATTTTGCAGCTGCGATTTCAGGGAATGCCTGTGTGCACATGAGGTCTATGGACCTCAACTTGGAAAAGTCGGACCAAGGGACTACTTTCAAGTCTTACAGATCTGAATGGTTAGGATGAGCTCAGGCGTTTTCGCAAACGGCACGTGCAGAGCCCGTCAGGAAGTTGGCTCTGTGGATCGCTAATCACAGGCAGTTAGACATTGTCCCGTTGTGCGGCTGCAGAAAACGAGAAATGTCTCACTGCACAGTGCTAATCACAGGCAGTGCCGACATCCAATGCGGGCTCTGCACGTGCTGTTTGTAAACATGCCTGACCTCATCCTTAATGGTTATAATTGGGAATCATGGGGCACGACTTGTCATGCGACTCTGATGTCCAAAGTCGCACAAGTGTAAAAGGGGCCTTACTGTTAAGAGTATTGGAGGTTACATCTAGCTATGTTTTTATGTGATTATGTAACAAGTAGCAGGCAAGTGGATTCTGATCGCTCATTCTCCTTCCACCACAGATGATGTGGAGTTTGAGGTGTCATCAGACAGGCGTACTGGCAAACCAATCGCTGTCAAACTGGTAAAAATAAAGACTGAAATCTTGCCAGAAGAGAGAATAAATGGACAGGTTTGTGTTTTGATGTCTATTTTTAAATGCTTGTCTTGGTGTAAAAGTAAATTTTTAGGTTTGTTTTGGGTAATGGCTAGCATTTGGATTTTTCTTAAGCATCCACATTGTTTTTTTAATCTGACGCGCAGCCTCTTGCCCAATAGGGAGGTGGCTTTGTTTAATAATAAAAATAAATATTTTTTTTATTCCGTTAAAGAATGTTACCCCAACATTTCATATTCCTGATGTGTGCCTACTGTACCATGTACTTGCGTTTTAAAAAGTATCCTGTTCTCATTGTATTCCTTCCTTTGTGAGAAATCCCTGGTCTTCCTGCCAGGCACTCTGCTTTCCTTTATCAATCTGAGCATGTGTTGGCTGTGTTTAGGAGAGCAGCCTGCCTTCTCTCCAATGATCAGACTAGGCTCCCTTATCCCCCGCACCCTAACAGCAATTCACTGGGAAGATCGGTGTACTGTTTGTTTTTGTTTTTTCTCTCCACACCGATCTCTCTAAAAACTGAATTTTTAAACAGTCTTAGGACAATTTGTATAAAAATTCTCCAAACATTTGTTTGACATTTAAAGATTTCATTTGCTTTTTAACATTTGATTTAGGAATGAGTGGAGTTTGAGAAAATTTTAACAGTGAGTTTTCATTTTGGTAAACTGATTTTTCGGTTCTTTTGAATTTTCTCGATCTTCTGCCAGTTTGGCCCACCAATGATTAAAACCACGAACAAACCTGTTTTAGAATCTTCTTTCCCCAAGAATTTTTTGTGGGCAGCTTTTAGACCCTTATGCAGCTGAGAGCAGAGACCGTGAAAAGTGTGATTGCGTATTTAAAAAAAAAAAAAAAAAAAAAAAAAAAAAAAGCCATTTCCTTATCATAATTTGTTTTGTTTTTTTTGCTATTTTCATTTCTATTTTAACCACTACAATACAGGGCACTTTTACACTTTCCTGCCCAGACCAATTTTCAGCTTTCAGTGCTGTCGCACTTTGAATGGCAATTGCGTGGTCATGCTACACTGTACACAAACAACATTTTTATCATTTTGTTCCCACAAATAGAGCTTTCTTTTGGTGGTATTTGATCACCTCTTGGGATTTTTTTTTTTTTTCCTGTCATAAATCTTTGTAAATAAGTGTTTTCTCCTTCAATGATGGGGCTGCACTGATGGGCACTGATGAGGTGGCACGGAAGTACTGTAATGTACTTATGGGTGCCAATCAGTGATGCCCATTGTGGGCTCTGATTGACATCCCTGGTGGTCCAGTGTGGCATCCTGGTGGGGGCTGCGCTAAGCAATCAGCACAGCCCCCCCCGGTCAGAGGAGCAGACGATCGGCTCTCCTCTACTCGCGTCTGACAGACGCAAGTGAGGAAAAGCCAATCACCGGCTTTTTATCTAGATCGGAGTTGCAGATCTGATATCTGAGATCTCATATCTGTAAGTATCTAAATCGGAGTTGCAGTGTGTCAGACTGACACACCACAAGAACGATCACCGCGATGTGTGCCTCCGGGGGCGCGCAGTGGCTTAATATCCGGAAGACGTTCTTATGACGTTCGGTCAGGATATTGAAACCACTTTGCTGCCGTCATTTTGCTATATGGCGGGCGGCAAGTGGTTAAACTGAATGGGTGGTTTTACAGGGTGAAAGTTCACATATACTTTAAGCATAATGTCATCAGACCATGGGAAAGATTTCTTTAAAATGTATTTTAATCTTCTTAGGGATAGTGTAGGTGTGTCCTTTGTATTTAGTGTGTACTTCACTGTACAATTAAGGTGGTCAAGTACAGAAATTCCTTAACTGTTCAGAACTGTGCTTTAGCTGTCGGCATAGGTGACAGATCTTTAGACGGGCAACCTCTTGCCATAGTAAGTTCCACCTACTTGTGTTCAGGTTGTGCTGTACTGTTCTTGCATCATGGTGGATTGCAACATTTTAAATTAGAATGAAATGGCAGTTGATCCTCTGTACATGAGAAATGTTTTAATTTTAAGTTGCTAACTCCTATAATTTTACAACTTCATAATTCAGTGTTTGTTTTCATGTACAGTGCAGTCTGCTTAGTATTGGCCTACTTTTGTTCCCAGGTTGTTTGCGCTGTGCCTCAGAATTTGGAGAGCAAGTCTCCAGCTGCTCCGGGTCAGAGTCCCTCAGGGAGTGTGTGTTACGAACGCAATGGGGTAATTAAGAATTACTTTTTTACCTGTAAAATTTGTAATTCTCTTGGCCTGTTTTGTGATTCTCACACACACCTGCCCCTCTGCTTAACCAGCAGGGTGACACCATTGTTTACTATAGTAGCTTCTGTGTTGCATGCCTACTCACTGGGCTAAGACATTTTGGGTTGGATGGGACTGAGGGCTACCTATGCTCATCTTTTAAACTACCTAGGTATCTCAATGTTTACCCCCCAAGTAATCTTATACACGTTTGACAGCATTATGCCTAATTTTACTCAATGCTGAACTTTTTGCTCACTTTATCTAGCTAACATACATTGTCTATGTAATTGATGGGATTTAAGTTGTAATGTGTGTTGTGTGGGTGTTTTTTTATTTCTTTTTTATTTTATTTATTTTTTTCGTATTGCTGGGCTGAAGGATGGGTTTTTATATTTACCTGGCGTTTTGCATTAAATCCCCACTGTCTCACTTGTGTTCTAAACTGCATGGCTTACATGATGGGGCTGGAACAATTTGGACCCTGGTAGAGTCATCAAGATGGTAGCTATGACACCTAATGGTGTTCTTGGTGCCCATAGGTCTGTTTCAGATGTTGCAATTTTAAGCAAACTCTAAATGTGTTTCCATTTATGAAAAGCTTTAACTTGATTTATTTTTATTTTGGTCCTAACAGGAGGTGTTTTATTTAACCTACACCCCAGACGATGTCGATGGGAATGCTCAGCTTGAAACTGGAGATAAAATAAATTTTATTATTGAAACAAACAAGCAGTAAGTTGCAACCTTAATATCCTTGCTATTCTGTTTTTTGAAATCCTTGATTGCTTTAGAGCGGAGAGTATTTGGGTTGCCACAACATGCTTGCTCTTCCCTAAACTATTCTGAGATGATGGCATTTGGTTCTGCATATCAGGAAAGGCGGGCCTAATTTTGCAGCCTGGATCTAATCCTCTGGTACTATATAGCATTCCCATGTTACCTCTTTAGCAGCCTTTTTTCCTTTTATACATGTACTGGGAAATTCTTGAATGTAAGATATGCCAGTTCACAATATTGTACTTTCCATAACCTAAAAGGGCTACATTGGAGGATATTTACAGCAGAGATGCACTATTTATTTTTTTGCCGAGTTTTTAAAACTGATCCACTTCTGCAGTCCAACTTTAACATTATGTCCACAGAGGTTACAACCCGGTTACCATCAACTATTTTTATATCCAGCAAGTAGTGAAATTTGACTGTACCTTAAACATTTTCCCATGTAACATAAGTTAACATTCCTTAGCATGGTGCTCTATGCTGTAAAAAAAAAAATGTGCTCGTTTTCAGACTGCACTGTCTGACACAATTTAGTCTCTGCTAATCATCGGGAGCCAATTTGTGTGGACACTGACAGGTCAGGTTTGTTTAACCACCTCCAATACAGGGCATTTTTACCCCCTTCCTGACCAAGCCATTTTTCAGCTTTCAGCACTGTCACACTTTGACAATTGCGCGGTCATACAACACTACCCAGATGAAATTGTTATCATTTTGTCCCCACACATAGCTTTCTTTTGGTGGTATTTGATCACCTCTGCAGTTTTTATTTTTTGTGCTATAAATGAGAGAAACAAGTTTAAAAGCAATTTTTTACTTTTTGCTATAATAAATATCCCCCAAAAATATTTTTTTTCCTCAGTTTAGGCCGATATGTATTCTTCTACATATTTTTGGTAAAAATCGCAATAAGCGTATATTGATTGGTTTGCACAAAAGTTATAGCGTCTACAAAATAGATATATAGCATTTTTTAATTTTTATTTAACTAGTAATGGCGGCGATCTGCAATATTTTTTTTTTTTTTTTTTTTTATCGTGACTGCTATATTGGGGCGGACATATCGGACACTTTTGACACATTTTTGTGACCATTTACATTTTATACAGCGATCCATGCTATAATAATGCATTGATTACTGTATAAATGTGACTGGCATAGAAGGGGTTAACACTAGGGGCACTGAAGGGGTTAATATGTTCCCTGGGAGTGATTCTAACGGTGGAGGGGATTCACAAGGGGAGGAGACCGATCAGTGTTTCTCTGTACTAAGAACACACCATCGGTCTCCTCTCCTCTGACAGGACCGTGGATCTGTGTGTTTACATACACAGATCCACGGTCCTGCTGTTACCGGGCAATCGCGGGTGCCCGGCGGACATCGCGGCCGATAAGCATGCACATCGGGTGCCCAGTGACATGGCAGGCACGCGGCGGCGCGCGCGCTCCCCGGAGGGCCAGGAAGGGGAGGGCATCATATATGATGCCCTCCCGCCAGGAGAGCTGCGCCACCTGGATCTAATCCTCTGGTACTATATAGCATTCCCATGTTACCTCTTTAACAGCCTTTTTTCCTTTTTATACATGTACTGGGAAATTCTTGAATGTAAGATATGCCAGTTCACAATATTGTACTTTCCATAACCAAAAAGACCTCGGATCTCATATTCACACTAAAAAAAAAAAAAAAAAAAAAAAAAAGTGCGCTTGTAAGACCGCTGCGCAAATTCGGTGTGACAAAGTATTGTAACGACTGCCATTTTTTATTCTATAGGGTGTTGGAACCCCCCAAACATGTATTTAGATATAGAGTAATTTTCTAGCAAAAAGTTTTTAACTTGTAAAGATCAAATCTGAGGCTCCTTAAGTGGTTGAAGCGCTTGTTTTTTTTATTTTCCTGCCTTAAAGAGGAAGTTAACCCTGGTGGGTTTGATTTTATTTTTTTTCCTCTGCTTTCCCCTGCAAAGTAAAAGCATAATAAGCTAGTATGCGTCGCATTCTAGCCTATTATGTGGCACTTGCCTGCAAACTAAGCCCACGTTGTCCTCGCTGGTGGCCGCATCCGTCTTCGCCCCTCTTACTGCCGGGGCTGCAGACTCCGGGTCTGTGACCGTTCAGAGTCGCTTGACGACATTCCTGCGCATGCAGGTGGAAGCAATCGGGCACGGCACTTGCTACTGAAGAAAAGGCATGGACGGCTGTTACTTCAGTGCATGCACTGATGGCTCAAGCGTATGTCTTCTAAACCGTGCAGGTTTAGGAGATATTTACAGTACCTACAGTTAAGCCTTATAGGCCTTCCTGTAGGTACAAGTGGTGTAACTAGGTTTACAACCACTTTAATGTTTATAGTCTGTCATACAAACTTTGTAATGTGCCTTGAAGATGGAAAAGCTGCTTCATAGCCTACTTGTGTTTTTTGTTATTTGAATTTAAAGTGATAGAAAGGCCTCACTCTAACTGCTCTTAAAATGTTCCCTCTACGTTTCCCTCCTAACCTACATGGAAAAAAGTGTGTATGCCTTTTTTTTTTTTTTTTTTTTGTATTTTTAATCCAATCCAGTCACGTGATCTTGCAGATTTGGCTTCCTTGTGTTTAGTGAGCAGCTGCTACAGGTTAAAGGAGGGAACACCAACAACGGCTGAGCTATCGGAGCCTATAGGTGACATCATGGCTCCTGGAATTTTCAGTCATTGCCGAGTGCTCCCTAAGCCAGAGCTGCAGCTCGCATTAACCAGGTTGTAATGCATTAAAGAGGGATTGCCAAAAAAAAAAATATTAAGCCAGCAGCTACAAATACTGCAGCTGCTGACTTTTAATAAATTGACACTTAACTTTTCCCAGGGTCCAGCGATGTCGGTAGCTGAAGCCGAGAAATCGCTCGGTTCTCAGCGGCCGCCGCCGTTCTCGTTGAGGGAATCGGGAAGTGAATCATTGCGGCTTCACTTCCCGATTCCCTACTGCGCATACGCGAGTCGCACAGCGCAATGAGACAGCGTGACAGGAAGAGGCATAGACTCCCGTGGGAGTCTATGCCCGGAAGTGGGTGCAAATACCTGGGGGGGCAGGGTTCCGATGAGCGGAAGTTCCACTTTAAAAATGGGTAAGCACACAATTTTTATTTTTTTTCTAGGTAAGGCTGCATAGGGAGGAGGGGCGAACATTAGAGTGGTGTTCCGCCCCCCCCCCCCCCCCCCCTCCAAAAATGTAAAGTCAGCAAATACACACACATACTGTA
Organism: Lithobates sylvaticus; assembly: GCA_028564925.1. Lineage (NCBI taxonomy): Eukaryota > Metazoa > Chordata > Amphibia > Anura > Ranidae > Lithobates > Lithobates sylvaticus. The sequence continues at coordinate 274,502,895 of CM053027.1, read as the reverse complement.
GCTGCTTTCTCCTAATACATTGAAATCCAGAAAAATCGGCTATCAGGTGCTGCTGCCGCCATTGCCGGTAAGGGAACTCGGCGGTTAAGTTACTGCACATACGCGAAGCGTGCTGCACTTTCTGGCCCGGCTGGAGGGGGTGGCTATCGGATAAGTGGGAGTTCCACTTTTCGGTGGCACTCTGCTTTAAGAATAGTTTAGACAAAGGCTTTTCTTTCTCTCCAAAGACCAGTATATATTTCCAAATTGTAAATGTTAAATTTTACATGGTGTTAACCTTTCTTCTCTCCATATTTATTTAATCTTTTTTTTTTTTTTTTTTTATAGCACTGGTGCAGTAAGCGCTCGAAACATTATGCTGCTTATGAAAAGGAAACAAATGCGTTGCCAGGGTGTGATTTGTGCCATGAAGGTAAATCTGAAGTCGATGGGCACTAAACTGTTCGTAAATTCATGTTTGCTATAGTGTTGCACCCTTCCTAGACAGTGTAGTAAAAAAAATGTATAACCTCGGACCTCTTTAACACGAAACTGCTTTGGGGAAATTATGATTTGTGTTCCACACAGGAAAAGATTTTGCTTTTTATTGTAACATGTTCCAGCTCCTGAAGCCTCTCCCCGCCTGTGTGACAGCGGGGGGGTCTCCTCCCTGCACCTTTATCACAATTCAAGAACAGCACGGCCATGCAGGACTCTGCTCACTCGGCCGTGTCATTCATTCGCCGTTTCCTGTGAATGGATGGACTACAATGCTATAAATTAGCACAGAGCTGAACAAATAAAGCTGAAAGTCTCTACCTATGAGAAGGGAGGGTGTGCCCCTTTTCTCCAATCAGCTGTCTTGGCTGTATGCCCAGGCTTCACTGCACTCCTAACCAGGAAGGGAAAATATACGTGTACTTTTTAAACAGTTTGTAAAGATGAAAACAGCAGATATACAAGTAAAACGTATGTAGGGAGATTTGTTTAATCTGTGCATCATCTTAGGCTGTTCTCTTCACTGTGTATGTGAGGGTTTAGATCCACTTGAATCCCCCTGCTGCTTTTGGTGCTACCGCCTGCCTATCGAGATCCATTCAAGTAAATGGGCCACTCTGCAAGCTGCATGCTTCTGCAGTGTCCAAAGGGGTTAAAACAGGTGGTGAGAAAGCAACACAATGCTGCCTGCTTTAACCTCTTGTTTGCTGTACTGCACAAGGTTGCAGTGCACTTACAAAGTGGCCTCATTCACTTCAATGGGTCATGTTTGGCAGGTGCTACACCTGCCAACCATGACAGTGTATCACTCCTGCTGCGACATGTGAACACCCCGGGCCGCTGCAGCTTTTCCATAGACTTCCAATATTTTTTGCAGGTGTGGTGCATCTGCATTTAGGAGTTTTGGTGTGCTTTTAGTGCACCAAACCCATGGGATGCCATAAAAATCTATGGCTAAACGCAGCTAACGCAGGAAAGTTGCAGATGCACTGCACTACGCTGCACCCGCGGTATGGGTTAACAGCAGCACATCAGTGTGAAAGCAACCCTGTACTATTATGCCTGGTGTACTGCTTCACGCTGACATGATCTTTTTTCCTGCTGCTGGCAGCACTCTGGAGACCATTAATCTGGAGGATGGAGTGCAGTTGGTATCTTGCTCCCTACTATAGTTCCAACTTTACAAGTAGTCCCTCTGAATTGCACTCTGACGCTCTGGGATGGCGGGTCAGCTAGCCTAGATCGTTATCTACTGGTAGATCACTACATCATGTACAGGTTGCTGACTGCCACTTTAACATCTTCACCACACCTTATTTATAAGGTGAATGTGATGAAAACCAGACTGTTCCTGCAAATTGTTTGTCTTCGTATTTGGGTAAAGTTTTTAAATTCTGCAGAAGCCTGGTTTAAAATCATGTTCTTTTTCTGTACGGACCCAACCTCCCACTTCTTTAGCTCAATGTGGATACCTTCCTATAGCAGTACTAGAAATACACTCCTGGCCTCGTGCAGTGGCATCTTATTTCTACTACACACATGTACCAGGTCATATTGGTTTTTAAGTAATTCACTTTATTGCTTTTCGTTTGCTAAAATGGCAGACTGAAATGCATTTGCTTGGATAAGACTGCCAAGAAGATAAATAAAGCTGGGCTTTACTAGAAAGGCTGACTTTGAGAGCTATTTTAACGAAACTCGTAAATGTGGATTTGTAAAGTAGATCTACAATTTTTTTTTTTTTTAATCTAATTTTTTTTAAAACTAATCATTACTGTTTTTTAAGGGGATAAAACTAGAAGGGGACAAGTATATTATTCTCATATGGGCCCTCATGAGGTTTTCTGTAATAGTTTTTGTTTTTAATTGTTTTAAGAGGCAGTGTCAACTGGCTGCTTTGTTCTTGCTGAACTGCTTTAGTAACCATGAAAGTCTGAGAATGCAAAATGGGTAAAATGCACCTGCAGTAAAATCTAAATCCTCACTTGAAGCATCTCAATCTGATGTCAAAAGCATTTGCCCATGCAAGCCGGTTGGCACAGGCCCTAATGCTGGCCTGAATGCTCATACTATTATAAACAAAGGTGCCCACCAAATGTTGGGGTATGTGCACATTACATCGGCTGCAGACAGGGTGGATTTGATTTAAATCCCTAGTAAAAATGCTTTGTTTAAATCGACTGGATTTAAAGTGGAGGGCCACCCTGAAAAAAAAAACTTCATAAAAATTTTAATACAAATTTAAAAGGGGGGAAAAAAAAACCCGCCATAAATGGCTGTTGCTAGGCAGATCTCCTAATCTGCCTCTTGTTCCGCCGAGCTGTTCGGTCTTCTGCTCCTAGCGCCGTCTTCGAGTGAACGGGGTGCGGTGTGTTATGGGAACTGTGTCCCACAACAAAACGCGTTCCCCAATTCACAAAGCGCTGCGCGGCTCACGCATGCGCAGTAGGAAACTGGCAGTGAAGCCAGCAAGGCTACGCTGCCTGTTTCGCTTAGGTGGAATGGCGGCATCGAGACCCGAGGGACAATCTGTCTCGGGCGGCCGACATCGCAGGCACCCAGGACAGGTAAGTCTGCTTATTAAAAGGCAGCAGCTACAGTGTTTGTAGCTGCTGACTTTTAATTTATTTTTTTCCCGGTTGGCCCTCCCCTTTGCATCATAATTTTTAACCACTTAAAGCATTGAACCTCCACTTTTTTTGTAACACCCCCTCCAGTGTCACATTTGGCACCTTCCGGGGGGGGGGGGTGGGGGTGCAGATACCTGTCTAAGACAGGTATTTGCACCCACTTCCGGGCATAGACTCCCCCTACACACACGGGTCCCAGGAGATAGCGTAGACCAGTTAAAACGCGCATACGCAGTAGGGAACCGGAAAGTGAAGCCGCAACGCTTCACTTCCTGATTCCCCCCCAGAGGATGGCGGCAGCTGCCGAGGGCCGAGCGATTGACCCGCTTCGGCTGCCGACATCGCTGGACCCTGGGACAGGTAAGTGTCTATTTATTTTTTTTAAAAGTATTAAGCCAGCAGCTACCAAATACTGAAGCTGCTGACTTTTAAAAAAAAAAATATTTTTTTAGGTGGACCACCTCTTTAAGCCCCGGACCGTTTAGCTGGCCAAAGACGAGAGCACTTTTTGCCATTCGGCACTGCATCGCTTTAACTGACAATTGTGCGGCATGGCGCCGAAACAAAATTGACATCCCCCCCCCACAAATAGAGCTTTCTTTTGGTGGCATTTGATCACCTCTGCAGTTTTTAATATTTTAATTATAAACACAAAGTGACGATTTTGAAAAAAATAAACAATAGGTGTATGGTTTGCACAAAAGTTAGTGTCTACAAAATAGGGGTTTTATGTGATTTATTTATTTTTTTTTTATATAGTGACTGCGACATTGTGGCAGACACATCGTACAATTTTGTCACATTTTTGTGACCATTGGCATTAATACAGCGATCAATGCTATAAAATTGCATTGAATACTGTGAAAATGTCACTGGCAGTGAAGGGGTTAAGTGTGTCCTGGGGAGTGATTCTAACTGTGGGGGTGGGGGGTGGGCTAGCAGTGACCCGACACTGATCGCTGCTCCTGATGACAGGGAGCAGACGATCAGTGTCCTGTCACTAGGCAGAACTGGGGGAGATGCTGTGTTTACATCGGCATCTTACCGTTCTTCAGCTCTGTGACGCGATTAAGAGCGCACGGCGGACATTGAGTCCACGGAGCTCGCGGCAGGCATGCGCACGGCGGGAAATTCAAAGAAACGTACAGGTACGTTACTTTGCCCAGCCGTGCCATTCTGACAATTGTATATCTACAGGAGCCGGTCGGCAAGCTGTTAAAGAGCAATGGTCATCTGTCATGCAGCGGCTCCTGCTGTTGACTCACCGACAGTCCCATTTGCTTTAATGGGATAGCTGACAGTGACACAAGGTGAGGTACATGGTGGCAGCAGGTGAGTGGATGCCCGCTAACAGGTGCTTCCATGATGGATCTGAAAGGACAGGTGCTCTTTAAATGTAAGGACTTATTCTTGCTGGTAGTTCAAATATTTAATATTTACAAAAAAAATGTAAGGGTTCCCATTTGGAATAAGGTGTCGGGTTAGTAAAACGACGATATCAGAACCGATTTAATCTTAGTTTGTAGTGTACATAGATTAGCAAAACAATAGTATAAAGGAATATTCCTGAACTTTGTTTTATCTCATGGTTACTGTGAAATGTTGTGAATGCATCAATGCAGTGCATGTTATCTCAGCTTGCAGAGCTTGGATTCATTGCATGAGTTTCCAAAAAAAATTTATATTGTAGAATATACAGCTCCATTCCATGCTGAATAAACTAAATTAATAATGTATCTTAAATGGTAAACAAAACTATCTTTTTTAGATAGATTTTTTTTTTTTTTTTTATTTAAATTTGATAATAATAAAATTTAATTAATAATAATAATAATAATAATAATAATAATAATAACTCACTCTGCAGATGAGCAACCAACACCAGTTTTTGGTGGGAGATTGGGTCAAGTAGAGGGATGCTTTATCCCATCTTGACTGCAAATGTAGCCTAGAAGCAAAGTACCCCAAGCTGTTTGTTAGTTTCAGTTTGTACTCCTGTATGTTATGATTTAACCGGTTCCCGACCGGCGCACTACTATGTACGTCGGCAGAATGGCACAAACGGGCATAAGGGCGTACAGGTACGTCGCGTGTGGTCGGCGTCCTGCGGACTAAATTGCCGCGGGGATACCCGCGATCGTCTCACGGGAAGGCTGAACGGGCAGATGCGGAAGTAAACAGCATCTCCCCGTTCTGCCTAGCAACAAGTGACACTTATCTCTGCTCCCTGTGATTGGAGCAGAGATCAGTGTTCACTAACACACAGCCTCGCCCCCCACAGTTAGCAACATGCCCCTAGGACACACGTCCCCTAGGACTCCTACACTGCTACCCCCTGGTTAACCCCTTCACTGCCAGTGTCATTTACACAAAAATCAGTGCATTTGTATAGCACTGATTGCTGTATAAATGACTGGTCCCAAAAATGTCAAATATCTGATGTGTCCGCCATAATGTCGCAGTCACAATAAAAATCGCTGATCGCCGCCATTACTAGTATAAAAATGCCATAAAACTATCCCCCATTTTGTAAACGCTTTAACTTTTGCGCAAACCAATCAATCGCTCATTGCGATATTATTTATTATCTTTTTTTTATTTATTTTTTTTACCAAAAATATCTAGAAAAATACGTATCGGCCTAAACTAAGGAACATTTTATATATATTTCTCTTATATTCACCGACCGACACAGCTCCTCTCTGTAACAAATGGGTTGTTAGCCTTATCACTAGGAGAATACTAGGCATAGTTGTAATACAACACTCAGAACTCTTAGTTCCGCCCAGGGGGCGGTCCCTTGGGTAACAACCCTCCTGTCTGCAGACAGACCTCCAGTTTTATTTTGCCTAGTAAAGGAGAAAGACCTAGGAACCCTGCGGGCCCATCGGTCCGTGTTTTTTTTGTTGCAGAAGCTTGGCTTTTTGCGCAAGATGACTGATCCTGTGATCTACTATCAACAGCCGGCTGGGTGACAGGCTGGATACCCTTATCCTTGTAGTCTCCCCAGTCCGGCCATCGAGCGTGTGCAGGTCGCAGCTACGGCTCGGCAGGCCACGACGAAACCTCAGCTCCAGAGGTGGTCGGTGAGCTTTTATGCTCCGGGGCGTACATATGACCGGGCTACTGATGTCTGAGTCAGTATGCCGAGGCCTAGCAGCTACCCTATACTGATTAGTGAGTAGTTCTGCAGTGGAATGTCTCCCAGCTCTTCAGGACTGGTAAGTACAGCTCTCCCTGCCTCGGTGGGGCTGAGCAGCTGGGCATTCCCTGGGAGGTCGATTCGGAGGTTCCTCTCCTCCCTCTCTAACCTCTCCAGTCCCTATCTTCCCTCCCCCCCCTCCCTGGTGGGGTGCTGCATGTGGCTGCTGAGCGGTGTATGTCCTGGGTTCTGTGGGTTATGCTCCCGGAAGGTGCCTGTGAGGATCTGCTGTGGTCTGGTGCGGTGCTGTGTTTCTGCTATCATCTTTGCTTTCTGTACCTCATGGAGCTGCTGGCGGCCATTTTAGGTGTGGGCAAGGGCAGATTGCCTTCCTGGACTCCAGCGGCCATTTTCCAAGTGATCTCCTATTCAGGACACTGGCGGCCATTTTCTGGAAGTCTGAACACGTTCTCAGTGTTCTCTAGCAGCAGCATGACTCATGTGTGCTCACAGCCATTTTCCCTGTGTTTCCTGTCTGTGTACTGGACGCTGGGCAGCCATTTTATTGAAGCTAAAGCACATTTCTAGAACCTTTTAGCACTCATTCTAGCAGCTGACACAGACAGTTTTTTTGTTTCCTCTGCACTTGGGAGCACTCAGGGACTACAGGCACTACTTGTGGACAGCGCAGAACTCCTCGGGGTGGTGAGTCCGGCGGAAAGAGCCCCTCAGTCAGCGGTGGCAAGGAGGGCGGGACTGTCACTGTCCTAAGTCCACTTCGGGTGGCAGACAGTATAGGGTCAGCATGGCTTCAGAAACTGGTGTTTCTTCCCCCGAAATCCAGGCAATTGTAACCAGGTCACCTGCGGATTGAGCAGTACCCATGGACACCCTGACGGTGGTCCTCAATTTACTCGTTGCCAAGATGGAGGCGGTGCGTGGGAAGAAGGTGCACTAAAGAGGCCCCTGCCCCCCCCCCCCCCCCCCCCCTCTGGGGAGAGCGCTGACGCAGACTCGGGTCCTGCTGAGGCTGGTGACCCCTGTTCTGTCTTGTCAGATGACGCTGACCAGGGCCGTTTCAGACCGGAGGATGAGTCCCCGTCCGGGCGCGACAAAGCGCTTGTTGGAGCACTTATCACAGCTGTGCGTGATTCCCTGAAGATTCAGGAGCCAGCAGATTCCTCTGCTGATGTACCGGTCCCTTTTGGGTCCCGCAAGCCAGCATGTTCACCTAAGGTGTTCCCGTATCTGACTTATTTTGACAAGTTTATTTACAGGGAATGGGGTTGACCGCAACGGACCTTTGGTCCCCAAATACATGACGGTGCGTTACCCTTTTGAGGAGAGCCTTCTCAAAGATGGTCGGCTCCTCCGGTCGTGGACCCCCCAGTATCCAGGTTAAGTAAAGTAACCACGATCACGGTTGAGGGGACTCCTGCATTCAAGGATCCCACGAACAGAAAGGCAGAGGCAGTGGCTCATTCCTCGTTTACGGTGGTGGGGTCAGCCGTGCGACCAGTACTGGCATCCGCACTTGTGTCGCAGACACTGACTGAGTGGGCAAAAGTTTTTTGCACCGTGAATTGGGAGAGCAACGGGCTTCTCCTGTCTGCGTGGAACTAGCAGACCAAATAGTGCAAGGCCTTAAGTGCATCTGTGACGCGGCCCTGGATACTCTCCCTCTGTTATACAGGGCTTCAGTGTCAGCTGTGGTGCTGAGGCGCCTGATTTGGCTAAAATGCTGGTCTGCTGACCAGGCATCCAAAAAAGCCCGGACGGATCTTCCCTTCCTTGGCAACCGGCTCGTTGGAGCCTCATTAGATGACATTGTTGAAAATGCCACCGGGGGTAAGAGTACACTACTCCCACAGGCCAGGAAGGCTAAGGAGCCACGCCGTAGGCAAGGGCCCTCCTTTTCCGCTCACAAACGTTTTTTTCGTCCGCCCGGAGCTTCAACAAAGCGTCCAAGCCCGACAGGACGTCCACGGACGATCAAAGTCGTCCCTGGAACCGCAAGCCTAACAAGCCTGCGAATTAAAGTGCTACCGCACGAAGATTGCCCCCACCCATATCTTGGGCGGGGGGTCGCCTTCGGGAGTTTGCAGCACGGTGGTCCTCACGGTTGTCCGACCAATGGGTCTGCGATCTGATTTCCACAGGCTACAAGTTTCTCTCTTGGCCGCCAAACGGTTTCTTCCCCTCCAGCATGCCCGTATCCCCGGCTCGCCGGGAGGCACTCTTGGGGGCGGTAAGGGATTTGCTGAAGTGCGGGGTGATTGTACAGGTTCCGGAATCAGAAGCTTCCAGGGATTCTACTCAAATCTGTTTGTGGTTCCCAAGAAGGAAGGGGTACAGCCTATCTTGGACCTAAAAGCCCTCAATCACTTTGTAAAAGTGTAGAGGTTCCGAATGGAATCGGTGCACTCAGTAGTCGCTGCACTCCATCAAGGGGACTCCCTGGCGTCCTTAGACATCCAGGATGCGTACCTGCACATACCCATATGCCTTCGGCATCAAAAGTTGCTGCGGTTTACAGTCGGGGAAGCCCACTACCAGTTGTGGCTCGTCCCTTTGGTCTGGCTTCAGCCCCCCGAGTCTTTATCAGGGTATTGGATCCAGTGTTGGTGTTGCTACGGCAACATGGGATCGCGATCATGCGATACCTAGACGATCTTCCGCCTCAGTATTAGACGAGGATGTGGTGATCACCATGCAGACCCTGCAAGAATTTGAGTGGCTGTTGAACCTAATGAAGTCGGTGATTGTGCCGACCCAGCGTCTGGAGTACCTAGGCTTGCGGCTGGACTCCAGGGAAGCGAGAGTGTTTCTCCCTTCATGCAAAATGCAGACTCTCAGATCTGTGGTAAAACAGCGGATGAACCACAAGTGGTCGTCGCTCCGCTTTTACATGCGAGTACTGGGACTCATAGTAGCCTCCTTCAAGGCAGTACCTTATGCCCAGTTCCACACCAGAGTCCTGCAGAAGAAGATTTTGACAAAATAGGACAAATCTCAGTTGTCCCTGGATCGACAGATCCAGGTGCGTCAGTCAGATACTCACTGATCTGGTGGTTGAGGTCCCTGTGATTCAGTCTGGGAAATCGGTCTCTCTATATATGGTCGATGAGACTGCAAGGGCGTCCGATCAGGACCCAGTCAGACAACGCCACGGCCGTGGCATAAGTCAATCACCAAGGGGGGACAAGAAGCTCAGCCGCTGCACGGGAGGTCGCTCACATACTTTGGTGGGCAGAGCGACACGTACCGGCCCTGTGAGCCATTTACATCCCGGGAGTGGAGAACTGGCAGGCGGACTGTTTGAGTCGACAGGTTCTGGACCCTGGGGAATGGTCATTACATCCGGAGACATTCAGGTTACTGTGCCTGAGGTGGGGCACACCAGGCGTGGATCTGCTGGCCTCCCGTATCAATCGGAAGGTGCCAAGATTCGTGTCCAGGACAAGAGATCCATGGGCCGACGCGTCAGATGCGCTGGTGGCTCCGTGGGATCAGTACTAGTTGATTTACGCCTTTCCTCCACTGAAACTGTTACTACGTCTGCTTCGCAGGGTGGAAGCTGTGGGGATCCCAGTGATACTGGTTGCCCCAGATTGTCCGCAGCGTCCCTGGTACGCAGACCTGGTGCGTCTGGTGGCAGACGCTCCCCGACGACTGCCGCTGCGAGAGGACCTTCTGTCTTAAGGTCTGATTCTCCATCCTGTTTTACCATCGCTGATTTTAACGGCATGGCTTTTGAGAGCCAGGTGTTGAGGAACCGGGGTCTGTCGGACTCGGTGATCCCAATTGCGTTGAGAGCACGGAAATCTTCTCGGAAGATGTACCATCGTACCTGGAAGGCCTACATCTCCATGTGTGAGGAGCAAGGATGGCATCCGTGCTCCTTTTCCATATCCATGATCCTGCTTTTCTTCAGCAAGGAGTAGACCAGAAATTGGCATTAAGCACCATTAAAGGGCAAATTGCAGCATTAGCTGTCTTTTTTTTTTTTTTTTTTTTCCAGCCCCCCCCCCTGGCATCTCACTCCTCAGTGAGTACCTTCGTTCAGGGGGTACGACATGTAGTCCCTCTGGTGCGTCCACCGCTACCCCCTTGGGATCTAAACCGGGTGTTGGCGCTACAAAAACCGCCATTTGAAAATATCAGGGAGATTCCCCTGTTGACTTTCCCTGAAGGTGGCCTTCCTAGTGGCCATCACATCGGCCAGGAGGGTTTCGGAACTGGCGGTCTTGTCTTGCAAGTCGCCCTATCTGGTTATCCACAAGGATAAGGTGGTGTTGTGTCCGCAACCGTCTTTTCTGCCATAAGTGGTCTCGGCTTTTCATATCAATGAGGACATTGTATTGCCATCTCTGTGTCCTAAGCCGAAGCACCCTAAGGAGGTGGCCCTTCGCGCTCTGGATGTGCTTCGCGCTCTTGAGGTGTATTTGTCTGCCACAGCTCCCTTTTTGGAAGTTGGACTCACTTTGTTTCGGTGGCTGGTCCAATGAAAGGCATGGCGGTCTCGTCGGCCGCATTTCCAGGTGGATCGGACAGACTGTAGCGCAAGCCTACGCCTGGAAGGGGCAGGTGCCCCCCTTTCCGGTCACGGCCCACTCCTCAAGGGCAATCGGAATGTCTTGGGTTTTCCGACACCAAGCGTCTGCCGCTCAGGTGTGTAAAGCGTTCACCTGGTCGTCTGTCCACACGTTTACCAAGTTCTACAATGTAGACGCTGGTGCATCGGTTGATGCCTGTTTTGGCTTCAAAGTTTTGCAGGCAGCCATGTAGTTGCAATTGAATATGCAATATATTTTAATTTTTTCTTTATTTTTTTTTCTTTTACTGGTTTTTCGAGAAAAACACAGTACTGTTATGTTAATGCACTGTTGCATTACTTCCGCAGTTTGATGCGGTTTTGGGTGATCACTCCTGTTGAGGATACCCTGAATTTTGTGGTGGTTTTTCCAGCACTGTTGTTTTTTGTGGGTAAAGTTTCACTAGTTCCCACTTGCCACGGTGGATGAAGTTTTTATGCTGTTTTCCCACCCCTCGTTTGGCACTGCTTGGGGACGTCCCATTTGTTACAGAGAGGAGCTGTGTCGGTCGGTGAATATAAGAGAAAATAGGATTTTTTGTACTCACCGTAAAATCCTTTTCTCTGTAATTCACCGACCGACACAGCACCCGCCCCTCCTTTTTATCTTTATTTTATACTGCTTGTTGACGTACTGAGGTCTGTCTGCAGACAGGAGGGTTGTTACCCAAGGGACCGCCCCCTGGGCGGAACTAAGAGTTCTGAGTGTTGTATTACAACTATGCCTTGTATTCTCCTAGTGATAAGGCTAACAACCCATTTGTTACAGAGAGGAGCTGTGTCGGTCGGTGAATTACAGAGAAAAGGATTTTACGGTGAGTACAAAAAATCCTATTTTTTGGGGGATATTTATTATAGCAAAATAAAAAAAAAAAATTTTTTTCAAAATTGTCGCTTTTTTGTTATACCGCAAAAAATAAAAACCGCAGGGGTGATCAAATGCCACCAAAAAGCTCTATGGGAAAAAAAGGACGTCAATTTTGTTTGGTAGCCACGTCGCACAATCGCGCAATTATCAGTTAAAGCGACTCGGTGCTGAATCGCAAAAAGTGGTCTGGTCTTAAGCCAGCAAAATGGTCCGGTCTGAAAGTGGTTAATGAAGAGAATATAAATATATATCTATATCCTTGCTTTGTGCTATAAAATAGTCCCAGCTGTTACAATTTTTTTTATTTATTTTTTTCCCACCTAGGAAGCCTTTGGGTTTATTGAAAGAGGGGATGTTGTAAAGGAGATATTCTTTCACTACAGTGAATTTAAAGGGGACCTTGAAGCCTTGCAACCAGGCGATGATGTGGAGTTCACCATCAAAGATCGAAATGTAAGCATACCTTATGGTTTTACCCTCTGTTGTGTTACCTGGGCTTTTCTGTTTTCAATTTTTTTTTTTTTTTTTTTTTTTCCCCCCTGTAGGGTAAAGAAGTAGCAACTGATGTAAGGCTTCTACCTCAAGGAACTGTTATATTTGAAGATATCAGCATTGAACATTTTGAAGGAACAGTTACCAAAGTTATCCCTAAAGTACCCAACAAAAATCAAGTAATGCATATTAATAATTATCAGGTCTTTTCAATACTTCTCCTCTGTAGTGTACTGAAGACAAATTTACTCTGAATTTAGCATGTTTACTATGTTTTTAGTCTGTTTTTCTGTGAGATGTTTTAGTGTTTGCTACTCTCTCTCTCTCTCTCTCTCTCTCTCTCTCTCTCTCTCTCTCTCTCTCTCTCTCTCTCTCTCTCTCTCTCTCTCTCTCTCTCTCTCTCTCTCTCTCTCTCTCTCTCTCTCTCTCTCTCTCTCTCTCTCTCTCTCTCTCTCTCTCTCTCTCTCTCTCATTCTGGAACTTAATGTGCTGTGTAACATTAATTTGTGAATTTTATCCATTTATTTTTTGATCTTTACTCCAACAGAATGATCCCCTACCAGGACGGATAAAGGTTGATTTTGTTATTCCTAAAGAGCTTCCCTTTGGTGACAAAGATACCAAGTCTAAGGTGACCCTTTTAGAAGGCGATCACGTGCGATTCAATATTTCAACCGACCGAAGGGACAAACTCGAGCGTGCCACAAACATCGAAGTTATTTCTGATACGTTCGAGTTTACAAATGAGTCCAGAGAGATGGTTAGTTTTAACTTTTGGTCTTCCTGTTGTAAAAGAAATTTCAAGAAAGACTGACTTATATTTTTATTTTCATATGTTGTACACTGAAGCAATATCTGCTTGTAAAATATAAATGTATGCCACCTGCTAGATGTAGCTCTGAGGTTCTTAATTGTACAGTTCAGGACACATGAGTTGATCCTTAGTCCATGGGTTATATGTGACAACCTTTTAAGTGATTGGACACTGGGGCAAGAGCTTTCCTGAGACTGCCCCTGCCCACTCCACGAGGCGCTAGGTTTTTTCCTTCCTAGTTAATTGTGTAGTTCTATCCCCTGTTAACCTTACCTTTTTGTAAGGATGAGCTCACATGGTTTAGCTCCTTTCAATCTCCTATGTCCATTAATTTGGATAGCTTGTCCCTACTCCCAAAAGGATCCAAACTTCCTGTTCAGGTCACGCACTGTCCAATCCATGTTGGCATACTGACATCAAGCTGTTGGACATTTTACCGACAATGTCTTCTGCGGTTTATTTTTATTTTATTTTGGGCGGCCTTGATTTTACTGTTGCAATATTTTTAATAAGTATACATATTATGCCATTTTTTATATTATGGGTATTGGCCTCTGTAATCAGGTTCTACTACAGTGTTCACTCTGTTTGACGGTTGGTGTTGGTTGCGCACCCCCCCCCCCCCCCATATGTTTGGTCGATCTGCAGGAATTGGACATTAGGTTGAAGGTGAAGCTTTTTTTCAGTGCTGCAATTTATTAGGTCAGTCCATGCATTTGCCATCATTAGACCGCAGACCGAGCTAGCTGCTGTCATAACCCTGGTATTTTAATTTTATTTTTCTAATATAAGCAATTCTCTTTCAGATAAGTGGTCTCGTGGGCAGATTTGCCGCAGGATCATTTGTAGAAGCAGTGGGTAGGGTGCCCCCTCTCGCTGCTTATCTAACAGTTTGTGAAGCCCGGGAGCGATCCAATGCTGTTGGTAGCTGGGTATGGCTACCACTCATCTCTAGCTCTTAAAGGACCGAAGCAACGTCATGACTTCACTTCTGGTTCCCAAGCCATAGTTAATCATTATTTTTTTTATTTTTTTGCTTTTAACCACTTTAGCCCCGGATGATTTGGGTGACCAGAGCACTTTTTGCAATTTGGCACTGCGCCGCTTTAACTGACAATTGCGTGGTCCTGCGATGTGGCTCCCAAACAAAATTGACTTTTTTTCCCCCCCACAAATAGCTTTCTTTTGGTGGCATTTGATCACCTCCGTGGTTTTTATTTTTTGCGCTATAAACAAAAAAACAGCAACAATTGTGGGGGGGGGGGGGACTTTTTTTTTTTTTTTAATATAATAAATATCCCCAAAAAAATACCTTTTCCTCAGTTTTAGGCCGATACGTATTCTACATATTTTTGGTAAAAAAGATCGCAATAAGCATTTATTGGTTTGGTTTACGCAAAAGTTGTAGCGTCTACAAAATAGGGGATAGTATTGTCGTTGTTTTTTTTTTTTTTTTTTTTAATCGTGACTTCAAAATTATGGCGGACACATTTTTGGGACCATTGGCATTAATATAGCGATCAATGCTATAAAATTGCATTTATTCCTTTTAAAATATCACTGGCAGTGAAGGGGTTAAGTGTCCTAGGGAGTGTTTCTAACCATAGAGGGGAATGGCTAGCTGTGACGCAACACTGATCACTGCTCCCGATTACAGGGAGCTGTGATCAGTGTACCTGTCACTAGGCAGAATGGGGAAATGCTTGTTTACATGAGCATTTCCCCGTTTTTCATCTTCGTGTGACGATCGCTAGCATAGAGTCCGCGGGACCCACGGTCGAACTTCGGAGCTCACGGCAGGCACGCGTTCCTGCTATGCAAACCTTGCGAGATCACGTAATATAACGTGATTTTGCACAGCCAACCTTCCACAGTAAAACTGCGGCGGCTGGTCTGCAAGCGGTCAAAGGTAGATGAGAGCTTAGGGGTCCTTTCTTTTTCATACATCATAGGAAACAGAGTCAGGCTAATATTCTTTACCTGCTGGGTTATACTCCATTACGTGAATGGACACTGGTAGACCAATGGTCTTCAGCAGGAAGTGATTCCCTATATAACACCTCCTATTGAGGAAGCACTTCAGTTTTTTTACCAGTGTCTGCAAGGTGAATGGCACAGTTTGTTTGAGCTCTCTGAGCTCCAGGTCTCTAGTCCTACAAACAGTTCCAAAAATGAATCGGGGATTGATTGGGTCCATTTGACACAGGCTTTTATGCTTGGATAAAGGGATAGGGAGTCGACCCTAAACATGAAAGGGTACCCAGTCCTTGAAGGACCAAGTGACAGGAACCCGCCTTGAAGGGTGAAGATTGGGCCCTTAGCTTCTAAGTGGCCCTGTGCCTGGACAGGTAAGTGAAACCTTTTTTATTTTACTATTGTGGTGTGTCCCAGTGATAACAATCAGTCAAGCTAGCTAAAGGCTGGACACCTGTGTGCGGTGACCATACGGGGGATTTCTGGGCTAGCGCTGTGGGTGTTTGCAAAGTGTTTGTTTTTTTATTTTATTTTTTGCTGCTTGTGTCCGGCTGCTTTTTACCTGTATAATGGCGCACGACGGTGCACCATTTCGCCTTGGTTCGCAATGGCACACGTGCGTTTGCACGTTTGGCAGCCATGGCGCATGCGTCGTACGTGAATATGGTCACGCATGCTCGCTGGGACCACGCACATGCGTGCGCATAGAACGTTCCGGTGCACACCCAACTTTTTTAAACTCTGCAGGCCAAGCATGTGGTGCTTCCAGAAGTCAGCTGTGGGACACAGAGCAAGCTCTGAACAGACACTTGCAGGGGTTAATTTTTCCGTACCCAGGTCACGTGAGTCACCAGGTGTTTGGCAGGCTAAAATGTGCTTAGCAGGATTGTTGCATGGGGGTTGGTGAGCCCTATCAAAGGGTCTCCCTTCTGAGGTGTTTAACTACACCCAAGTACTTTGTTTGCAGCATTGAATGTCTTCCAAAAAGAGGAGTGGGACTAACACCATAGGGAAAGGGTACACCTATTTTATAAGTCGTTCCTGATTAACCTAGTCGTACCCATAGTGTTGTATCCCCTGGAAAAAACAGAGGCTCCTGGGCAATCTGAGCCGCTGCGCCTATCTGGTATTGTGCCTACAGTCAACGCTGCTGCTTCACCCTTTATCACTAAGGATGAAATGTCGTCAGCCCTAGCCGGGTTAGACCACAGGTTTGCCAGCATAATTACCTCCATCCCGCAGTATGGCAGAAAGCGTGACAGATGCCCCTCCCCGGAGTCTCCTTGTCTGGCGCAGAAATTGGTTGAGGATGAGCGGAAATCTCAGGATTCAGTGGAGTGCCCGGCAGATGAGTCTGCTTCCAAGCAATCTGGACAAGAAGATATCCAGTCGATGTCTGTCTGCCTCTCAATCGCAGAGGCTTTTGATACTGACTGAGCAAAATGGTTCGTTCTGCCTTTAAGTTGCTTCTTGCAGAGGTGACTGAGCCCCCTTGGTTCTCTTTGGGATCTGAGACCTTTTCAGGTCACACAGACTTTCCCGCTACACCCCCTGTTGGAACAGGCGGTGTATGCTGATTGGGAACATCCTGACTGACTTTTTTGCCTCAAAGAAAAATAAAGTTTTCCCTTTTTTTACATCCCATGGGTGAAAAGTTAATTTAAAAAAAAAAGCATGCCAGCTGTAGATGTAGCAGTCTCTTCCTTTTAAACAAGAACTTAACTTGTCTGGTAGTTAACACACAGGGCTTGAAAGACCCTGTTGACAATAAATTGGCGTTATTAAAGGCTTCCTTTTCTTTGGCCAGTTCAGCTTTTCAGCCAGCTGTTGCAGCAATTGGTATTTGCCAGTCCATAAAGGATCAGGTCAAACGGCCGGATAGGCCTAACCAGGAGGATGATCTGCCTGAAAGTAAGATTTCTCGAGTGCAGTGTTTTGCTGTTTATGCTTTAAAGCAGGGATAGTCAATTAGTGGACCTCCAGCTGTTGCAAAACTACAAGTCCCATCATGCCTCTGGGTGTCATGCTTGTGGATGTCAGTTTTGCTATGCCTCATGAGAGTTGAGGAGGTCCGCTAATTGCATATCCCTGCTTTAAAGGATTCAATACAGCAGGTTTCTAGTTTAGCTCTCTTGTCTGTACATATGCATAGACTTTTATGGCTTAAGAACTGGTCAGCTGAGCTTCCTTGTAAAAAGTTATTGGCAGGTTTCCCGTTTCATGGGGAACGTTTTTTCGGTGATCACTTGAACAACTATCTCCAAAAGATTGCCAAAGTGAAGAGTTCGCTACATCCTGTAAAGAAAAGCACCAAATGGCCCTCGTTTAAAAACCCATTCCTTAAATGTCTCAGGGTCAGGGTGGTTCTGCCGCAAAATTCTTCGCAACCCCCCTCACTAAGCCCTCCTTTTAAGGGGACGCCCCCACTCCATCGGGTGGGGGAATGCCGCAGCACTTTGCGGACATTTGGAAAACAACAATTCAGGACGAGTGGGTCACCAATTATCTCGCGGTTACAAGCTGGAGTTACGGGGGGGGGGGGGGGGGGGGGGGGTTCCCCTCAGATCCTCCAAAAAAACGTATTGCTTCAGGAACAACATCTAGTGCATCAATGAGTGATTGTAGATGTTCCTGTATTCAAAATGGGCACAGTGTTTTACTCAAACCTGTTTATGGTTCAGAAACCAAACTGGGACACAAGGCCCCTTTTTGTGGACCTAAGGTCCCTGATCAGGTATTGATACAGTCCTTTCGGATGGAGTCTGTCCACTCAGTAGTAACCCCACTCCATAGGGGAGAATTTTTAGCCTCCATCGTTGTAAAGGATGCCTACGTTTTGCAGTAGAGGAACATCGTCATTTTCAGTCTGTGGCTCTACCCTTTGGGCTTGCTTCAGCTCCCTGGGTGTTCACAAAGGTTCTAGCACCAGTACTGGGCCTTTTAAGGGCCCAAGGGATCCTGGTGCTTGGCTATCTGGGCGACTTCCTGCTCAGATCACTCAATACAGGCTCTAGAACAGAGCATAATATACAGTGAGGTATTTGAAAAGCTTAGGCTGGATCATAAATACCAAAGGCAGCCTTGAGACCAGCTCAAAGTCTCTAAGATGTTTAGATCTGATTCTAAACACTGTCCAAGCAAGAGTATTCTTGCCACCCGTAAGGATCTGTGCCCTGAAGGATCAGGTGCGTTGGATAAGGGGCACCAGACAATCCTCCATTTGGCTCTGTGTGAGTCTTCTAGGGAGGAAGGTATCCTCCGAGGCAGTGCCCTTTGCCCAATTCCATTCCAGGCCTTTAAAACAAGACATCTTGTTGGCTTGGAACAGAGTAAGAAAACCCCTGGATTATCCAATGTGCTTATCTCCTTCAGACGTTCTTAAGCCTAAACTGGTGGTTGCAGGATCAGACTTGGAGAGTACTGACTCTCACAGGCTGGGATGCCAGTCTCTCACAGGCTGGGGAGCGTCCCTAGATGGGCTCAAAGCTCGGGGGAAATGGTCAGGGACAGAGCAGGCCCTGCCCATCAACATCCTAAAATTATGGACAGTACGTCTGGCCTTGGAGCTTCAGGACTGCCCCCCATCAGGGTTCAGTCCAACAATGCCACAGCAGCGGCCTATATAAACCACCAAGGCGGTACCAGGAGTCATTCCGCTCTGAAGGAGGTGAACTACATACTAGCCTGAGCAGAGCGACATGTGCCAATGATATCAGCAGTCCAAATACTGGGAGTAGAGAACTGGAAGGCAGATTATCTCTGCCGTCAGCAGATCTGCCCAGGGGAATGGTCCCTACACACAGGTGTTCCAGGAAATTTGACAACGATGGATGGACAGGTCAACCTACTAACATCCAGGTTCAACAACAAGCTACAGCAGTTTGTGTTGCCAACAAGAGATCCTCTGGCAATTGGAGCAGATGCTCTGATAATTACATGGAGCCTGTACTCCCTGGTTTATGCTTTCCCTCTGATCCCCTCTCCTCCTCCACATTTTCTGTGCTGGATTCAGAAAGAGGGGGCTCCAGTCATTCTGGTGGCACCCGCCTGGCCCAGAAGGCCCTGGTTCCCAGAGATTGTGAGCCTGACGATAGACTGGCCATGGACGCTTCCACATTGAACCAATCTCTCAAGGTCCTATATTCCACCCCAATTTACAGTCTCTAAATTTGATGGCATGGCTATTGAAGCTAGGGTGTTAAAGGACCGTGGCATCTCGGGACCAGTGGCGTCTACTCTAGTGAATGCTAGAAAAGCTGTCACTAGGAAGGTTCATAAGGTCTGGAAGACTTGTATTGCTTGGTGTGAAGCCAGAAAATGGCATCCTCGGAAATATGTGATTGGGAGAATTCTCTTTTCTACAGTCAGCTGTGGAAATCAGATTGGCTTTGAGTACAATCGGAGGTCAAGGGGCAACTCGCTTGCTTGCTTCCTTCCCCCCTCCCCCATTAGGTCACCTATATGTCTTTTGGGATTGAACTTGGTGCTGTCTGTGTTGCAGAAACAACCATTTGAACCTGTTAAGTCAATTCCATTAGACTTGCTGTTACGCAAGCTAGCCCTCCTGATGGTTATCACCTCAGCTAGAAGGGTGTCGGAGTTGGTGGCCCTTTGATACAGGGAACCATACTTGATATTTCACCATGACAGTCGGGTTACGACCAGTTCCATCCTTTTCGCCAAAGGTGGTGTTGGCCTTTCTTTGAAATTTTGCCTTGTTTGGTGGAAGAGAAATTACTGCATTATTTTGGACGTTGTCCGGGCAGTCAAGGTTTATCTGTCTAGATCTGCGCAGATCCGAGGATTTTTTTTTTTTTTTTTTTTTTAATTATAAACCAAAAAAACCCATGAAGGGGCAGGCAGCTTCCATTGCCAATTGGTCACGCAATTGGTCATTCAGGCCTATGGTCTGAAACCTAAAGCGCCCCCCCCCCCTTTTTTTTTTATTTTTTTTTTTTTTAGCGAGAGCTCATTCTACCAGGGATGTATGAACCTCATGGGCTTTTCGCCATCATGTATCTGTGGCTCAGATTTGTAAGGCTGCTACCTGGTCTTCAGTGCATATGTTCACAAAATGTTATCAAGTGGATGTTCGAGCAGCCGAGGATTCGGCTTTCGGACTCAGTGTACTGCGGGCTGTCGTATAAGTTCTGATGGCTATTTGGCAGGGTGTCTCCCTCCCTTTAAGGCTATTGCTCTGGGACATCCCAGCAGGTAATGAATATTAGCCTGACTTGGTATTGCACTATATACTCAAAGAACATTTTTTTATAGGTAAGTATGATGTAAAAATCCTACTTTTTGACCCCAGATCTCTCACTAAAGAGGACCTGATTTCTTTGACAAGGGATGTTTACATTCCTTCTAATAAGATATATAAAAAAATAAAAAAAATTTCTTAACGCTCCCCATCCCTCCATGCTCGCCCGCAGTAGTGAGCGCATAGGTAAGTCATGCAAGCATATGTAAATGGTGGTCAAACCACATGTGAGGTATTGCACTAGAATTCACGGCAATACCTCCTTTCTAACTAAACGGGTAACCTGTAAAAAAATTAAGTGTCGACTATGTACCGTAGTCTGTCACCATTCCACGAGCGTGTGCAATTTTAAAGCTTGATATGTTGGGTATCTGTTCACTTGGCGTACTAGCTTTTTAATATTTTACCAAAAATTGGGTTATCCTATAGTGTTTTTTTTTTTTTTTTTTTTTTTTTTTTCTGCGTAAAAACTGAAGTGTATTTTTCTCCCCAAAAAATTGCTCTTGAAAGACGGCTGTGCAAATACAAAAAAAAAGGTTGGGTTTTTTTTTTTTTTTTTTTTCTCAAGTTCAGAAAAGGTCTGGTCAGCAAACTTGTGCCATGCTGCATGCATCATGTTTGAACACAAACACAGGATTGTGAAGATTTACTCTACAATAGACTTGGTGTGCAACCCAACAAATGACTCCTTGAAATTACATAATGCATATCTTATGCAGGCCAAAAATGCAAGTTGTAGATTGGAAAGGGTTACAATGTCTTTACATCTCCAGAATGTCCTTGCTTTCTGTGCATATGTGCAGGGTTTTATGGCTAGAGCATGGTCAACTGACACTGCTTGAGAAACTTGCCTTTTTTGCTTCAATATTAAAGGCAAGCGCAGCTTTAAGGAAAATGCTAGTGAGATGGTTATGGGAGGTAAGGAGGTTCCTACCCCACTATCCAAAAATCACTTTTTCTTCCCCTCCTCCACCTGCCTTATGTGTGTGTCCTTGTGAATGAAGGTCTGCCCCACCTTTTTGGAGCATTTGCTCCAGCTTGGACATTCTGGCCCTTTTTTTCATTTTTCGGAAAAGTTTTTTTTTCTATTGCTGACCGGCTTTCTACTTGTCCAGTCCTACGTGCTACTTTCCAAAGAAAAGATATTATCCCTACAACGCCTTACAGCTTTACAGTCACAATGAGTGGTCATCTAACCATTCCTTTTTAAGAAGAATTATGAAGACTTTTTTTTTCAAATCATACACGGGGTCCCTTGTCTATTTAGGGACGGATGTCCATCATGCCCTTAAAACATCTGTCCTAAGGCCCCTTTCACACTGGGGCGTTTTTCATGCGGTGCAGCGCTAAAAATAGCGCCTGTTCACCGCATGAAAAAATCCTGCCCCATTCACTCCAGTGTGAAAGCCGGCGGGCTTTCACACTGGAGCGGTGCGCTAGCAGGATGACAAAAAAAGTCCTGCTAGCAGCATCTTTGGAGCGGTATAGGAGCGGTGTGTTCACCGCTCCTATACCGCTCCTTCCCATTGATTACAATGGGAGACCGCCGTAAACCGCGGCAATACCGCGGTTACTGCGGCAATACCGCGGTTACCGCGGCTACGGCGGCGCTCTGCGGGGGGTGTTTAACCCTTTTTCGGCCGCTCGCGGGGGGTAAAACCGCACCGCGAGCGGCCGAAAACCGCGGTGAAAATGACGGTAAAGCAGCGCTAAATATAGCGCTGCTTTACCGTCACCGCGGATCACCGCCCCAGTGTGAAAGGGGCCTAATTACTGCAATAGCAAGGTTCCTGCTTGGTCTCCTGTAGATGTCTTCTATTATGTCTCATGGCAGAATTTTTTGTTTTTATAGCATTGGTGGGGTTTACTCCCTATCTAATCAAACATCGATATAGTCCTTCCATAGTTTACAAAATCGGCACACTCTGTGGTGCTTTTTTTAGTGTAAGCCTTGTTCGTAGTAAAAAAAAAAAAAAAAGTTACTTTTTTTTTTTTAAATAACAAAACAAATTTTTAACCTATTTACTTCAAATTTTTCAATTCCCCCTTGTTATAAAGGGGTGGGTATCGCATTTTCCTATGTGTCTCTGTCTCTCTGTCTCTCTGTCTCTCTGTCTCTCTGTCTCTCTGTCTCTCTGTCTCTGTCTCTCTGTGTCTCTGTGTCTGTCTCTGTGTCTGTCTCTGTGTCTCTGTGTCTGTCTCTGTGTCTGTCTCTGTGTCTCTGTGTCTGTCTCTGTGTCTCTGTGTCTGTCTCTGTGTCTCTGTGTCTGTCTCTGTGTCTCTGTCTCTGTGTCTCTGTGTCTGTGTCTCTGTGTCTGTCTCTGTGTCTCTGTGTCTGTCTCTGTGTCTCTGTGTCTGTCTCTGTGTCTCTGTGTCTGTCTCTGTGTCTCTGTGTCTGTCTCTGTGTCTGTCTCTGTGTCTCTGTGTCTCTGTCTCTGTGTCTCTGTGTCTCTGTGTCTCTGTGTCTCTGTGTCTCTGTCTCTGTGTCTCTGTGTCTCTGTGTCTCTGTCTCTGTGTCTCTGTCTCTGTGTCTCTGTCTCTGGAGGGTATCCCTGTATGCACACTGTGTTCAAGGACACACCCATATGACTGTCCAATTGGGACTAGCAGCTGTGTATGTTCAGCCGCTGGATCCCAGCAGACATGGGGCTGTCTGCACGCAGTGGTATTTAACACCTGTGCATCCCTGCAGGTGAAGATGGCCCTATACCGAGTGTACAAACGGGTACCTCTGTGTGAATGAGGCCTTACAATCCTGCAATGCGTCCCATATTTATTCAACAATGCATGCTCCCAGGAACTTTACTACAGTAACCAGCTTCAACAAACCTTTTTATTTTTTTTTTATTTTTTGACCATAGGTCCAA
This sequence comes from Lithobates sylvaticus, assembly GCA_028564925.1. NCBI lineage: Eukaryota > Metazoa > Chordata > Amphibia > Anura > Ranidae > Lithobates > Lithobates sylvaticus. Next base: position 274,479,777 of record CM053027.1, on the reverse strand, counting down.
ACACTGATGTTATTGCTTTCCCCTTAAGGTGGCCACTGCACCTTTCTCTGGATTCTCCCCCTGTCCGTACAAACACACAGGTGTATTATAAATAAATAATCCTTAGCTCAACATCTGTCGCTCACTGACACCACACTCCTTACCATAAATCTTGTGAATGTCAGCATCTATGGCTACCAGCCATGTATTACTTTGCCAACTGACCCCTTTTCAATTTCCCACAGGGTGGCCGCTCCAGGAGATTACTCCCTCCCTTGCCACCCAGCTGGGTGGTTAATTTTACCTTTCTTTAGGTTGTCTGCCCTCCAGGGAACATGTCCCTTTTTATCCCTACCTGCACCCATTCCCCCTGGAGGTTGGGGTTCTTGGGTCCTTCAAAGCCTATAGCGTCAGTCCTTCTCAAGGTTTGCAAGGCCACTGCCTGTTTTTGTCCATGCTTTTTAAAATCGATGTGTCAATCTGCTGTCCGTTGGCCCTTGTTCGTTGGCTGTTGCTGCAATTTTTTCTGCCTTGTTGCTTATCCCGCTATTTATTGCTTGGGAACTTCCCATGGTCTTCGAATAGACTCTCTTGTATCCTGTTCGCTTTATAAACAGGAATTTCGAAATACCTGTAAATTCCATATTTTAGAGTACAGTATAGGACACGGGTCTCTCCCCCATTTTTGTTATATCCTTACTACTTTTCTTGAAAAACTGAAGCTTCATGGAGTCAATGGGGTTATATAGGTATACACAGGGTGGGGGGTTGTCCTATAACCCATGGTCTAAGAGCCAAAATCAACTTGTGTCCTGTACTGTACTTCAACAAAATATGTCATTTTACAGGTACATCAAAATTCAAATTTTTTTCATTTACAGGGTGTCATCGCAGCAATGAGGGATGGTTTTGGTTTTATAAAATGTGTTGACCGGGACGCTAGAATGTTCTTTCACTTCAGTGAAGTCCTGGATGGAAATCAGCTCCACATTTCTGATGAAGTGGAGTTTACTGTGGTCCCTGTAAGTAAATAGTTCTAACACAAGCTAATGTTTTTGCTTTTGTCAATTTATTAACAGTTGACCAATCAATATTTCTCAGTCTTCTGTTCTTAAATATGGCTGCTACCTTACTACTGGGCAGGAACTGAGACCACTCATTGGCTTCTTCCTTTTTAAAGTCTGTGCTAGATGCATGAAAGGGAGAAATCGAATGGGGCAGCACAGGTTATATTTTCTGTTTATTAAAATGGATCAATCAGTAGCTTGACAAGTCTTCATGAATATATTGTGATCAGCAACTATGAAATTGTTTTAAAAAATTCTACCCATTTTCATTAACTCCTTCACGCCTAAGGGTAAAACAAATCTTAATTGGGCCTAGGCCCAAGTTTGCAACTTTGACACGTGTTGGTAAAACTACATATCACAACTTTGTGCATCCTGGTGGATTATACCTTGTTTTTTTCAGGACAAATTGGGCTTTCGTTTGGTGGTAAATAGTTATGGATATCTCCTGGGGTATGTTTTTTTTTTTTTTGGCCCAAAATGGTAAAAGAAATAAAAAAATAAAAAAAAATTAATTGTAACTCTTTCTTGCTACCTACCACCAGAACCCAAAGTCAACTCTCCCAACGATCGCAGCAATACCACATGTGTGGTGGTGTTTGTACTTGTAGTAGAGCCCAGAAACAATGGTGCACATTTTGCCTTTTTATTTTTTTCCTTTACCTAAAACACACTGATACTAATTAACCACGTCATTATTTGGCTATTGTCAAATGACGTCCACGGATGGGATCTCCCATCCTGGACGGGCATCATGACATCCTCAGCTTGATGCCGGTATAGGACGTGCCTGCGATCACTCTTGACAAAGGAAAAACATCCACATCCTGTCAGAGGAGCCATATCGTGTATTCCTAGTATATAGGGACTCCAATCGGTGGTCTACCTTAGTCAGTCCTATCCTCCCCACAGTTAAAACACATTTAACCCCTTGATTGCCCCTAGTGTTAACCCCTTCCCTGCCAGTGACACTTATACAGTAATCAGTGGCTATTTATAGCTCTGATCGCTGTAAAAAAAGTTAATGCTTATAAAAAGTGTCCGTTCTGTCCGCTGCAATGTCAGTCATGATAAAAATCGCAGATCACCGCCATTACTAGTAAAAAAATAAATAAATCTATCCCCTATTTTGTAGACGCTATAACTTTTACACAAACCAATCAATATACGCTTGTTGCGATTATTTTTTGGGAGAAAAAGAAAATTAAACTTATCGGCCTAAACTGAGAACTCCCCCTAAATTGTTGCTTTTTTGTTTTGTAGAGCAAAAAATAAGAACAGCAGATGTGATCAAATACCACCAAAAGAGCTCTATTTGGGAGAGAAAAGGCATAAATTTGGTTTGGGTGCAACGTCGCACGACTGCGCAATTGTCAGTTAAAGTAACAGGGCTGTATCGCAAAAATAGCCTGGGCAGGAAGGGGGTAAATTTTTCCGGGGCCGAAGTGGTTAAAAAAAAAATAAAAAAATCCTGACCCTAACTAACCTTGGGGCTCACCTAGATCAGACCTTGATCTAGGTATTTTTTATTTTCATTTTAAATTTATTTGTCTCTGCAAGGACAGAGAAAAATGCAATGCATCTCTTATACATTCGCTGTGATAGCCAATCGGAGGCTATCGCAGCGATCAGGTCACCCGGAATCTGGCGTTGCGGGGCTCTCTGTGAGACTCTGTGCTGGAAGTGTGGTGTGCTCCCAGCACTAAAGGAGATGCGCAAATATGCTGCCCCACGGGAAAAAAAAACAGTCCACTAGGGCCGCATATTTGCATACAATGGGCGTGAAGGGGTTAAAAAGACCACTGGTATCAATTGTGCCTTGGCATGGCACAGTACATTGAAAGAACGTAACCAGTATGTTGCAAACCAATTTAAAAAGGTACTGCTGAGATGTAAGATTTTGTATAATTTTCTCACCTCAGAACTTGTAACTTAGAATAGGAAATTATGTCTATTGTAGATTATGCTTGAGCAAAAATGTGTTGAAAGGAAGATAAAAGCATTGTTAATAGTACTTCAGTCTATACAAGTGTAACCGATTTACAGTTTTGCCTCTAAATTTTACTTCACATCTGACACTACGTTTTTAATAGGTACAGTAAAAAAATTGTCCATGGCTCTGGTAATTTTGCAGCTGTGAGCTGCTTCCGTGAAAATAAAATTTGGCTTTTGGATGCATGGACCCTTTGTAATGTACCTAAAACGGAGGCTGTCAGAATAATATGGTATCTGCCATTGCTGACTTATTTTTAAAATGCATGCTCCTGAAGTTGTCATCCTGATCCTGGCTTCACTGACATGGAGCATGGGAAATGGAACTTTCCGGACTTGACTGCATGCTTGTAGGTTAGAACTTGCTTGGTAGGGAACCCCGTATTAGAATTGCAGCCATTTGGCCTGTGCTTTAAAAATAAGTTGACAATGTTAGTTTGTATGGTGCACTTATGTTGGAAATATGGGACTTGCCGGTACTAATTTGTTTTTGAAAATGTATGCTTATATTTGCTTTAATGAAATCAAGCGTATGCTTTAATGCTGGATAGACACTTGCTTGTTCCAGGTCACCGATCCACAAAGTAGTGAAGGTTGGAAAAAGCCTTGGAACAACAACCTTTTAAAACAGGTCAGCATTGGTAGCTCCCATGTTCTACTCTGCTAATGCATTTCTTTAAAAAATGAGTCAAAATAAACCTAGAAATCTTCCTCTGTAGCCAAGAACCTTTTTCATTATTGCAGCTTCGTAGGGACACAGAGGGAAATTGATGTATCTAAAGCAAAAATGTATTGCAACTATCCAGTCCTTATATGGTGGCTGTTGTGTTTTTTTTTTTTTTTTTTTATTTTGTTTTTTTTTTTATGGGATTTTCGCTTTTAATTTTTGCCATGGTGTTCCTGGCAGTAACCACTTCCTGTCCTCGGTGACTTACTCAACTGCATTTATTACATTTATTTTTATTTTTTTCCCTAGAAGATGGACTTAAGCTTTTTTAAATACTAATAGCTTCTCTTTATTTTTTTACAAGAATGTTATAGCTACCTGCTCTGTACAACAATATTGCACAGAAAAAATGTAAATTGCCACCTCTTCTGGCAGTTCCTGCCGGTGCTGTCAGCATCTCCCTCTTAGGTGCTTCCTGCAGTAAGCCAGGTGCTGCTATGGAGGCACCCGTGTGTGTGCGCATTCGTGAGCCAAGTTGTGTGCGTTCATAAACGTTTACAGCTCTGGTAAGCGCCACACAAGCACCCTCTTTGCAACATTTGACGGCAGAAGTCTCTTGCTTCGCTGTCCTCAGTTTCTCCTGTGAAAGCAGGAAGTTGGGGGAGCTAGAGATAGCCCTGGGATGGGGATGTTTAGCTAGGAAAGTAAATTCCACATTAATAATTATGCTAACAAAATGAGTTTGTGCTGTAAAGTGCTTATGGCATTGCTCCGGTTTTCTCCTTGCTGGAAATGTGCATTTCCTATTCCCTGTCAGAACACAACAGTTCGTTGGTGGGGAGGGGGTAATCAATATACTAACATTTGGTTTGTTAGTACAGCTGCGACTCCTGAGCTCCAGTTTTTTTTGTTTTTTCTAACAGCCCAGTGGCTTGAACGAAAAGAAATTCAGTGTGTACTCGGCTTAAGGGTCCATGCACACTAGGGGCAGGAAAAAAGCCAGAGCCTCTAGCAGAAAAGGAAACATAAATGCATATTATGACTTTTTTTTTATTTTTTTATTTTCTGCAGCAACGTTTTGTCCTTTCTCCTCTTGCTTTCTTGCTTCTCTTTTCTCCCTCCATCTGTCCTCTATTGGCACAGTTTGTGTTCTGTCCAAAACCATAGAGCAACTGCGGCTGTGCAGAGAGTGAGATAGTGCCTTACTGGATTTTAAACAGTATAAGCACTTATTTTGTAAGATTTTACATTGCTATACCTGCAAAAGGGGCCAGCCTAAAGAGATCTAGCAGGACTTCATTTTCTGACAAAAGTTCCACTTTTAAAGTTTAGACTTTAGAAGCACTTTAAAGTTGAATGAAGTTTATTCTTTGCTTCCCTACCCCCTTTCAGGAGGAGAGCTTGGTCATGTGGCCAACTTTTCTTCCAGATTTCTTTCACCAGGAAGAACTTCATGAGACACCACCGTGTATAGTGGTCAGCAAATGTTAATATCTGCTTTCTTGCTATAAATGCTCTGTGTGTATGTGTGTCCTAATTTGGTTTTTGAGAACCATCTAACCCTCTTCTTCCTTACAGGACATGCTTTCTGCTCAAAGAAATCATGCAATCCGAATTAAAAAGCTCCCTAAAGGAACGGTCTCCTTTCACACTCAATCAGATCATCGATTTGTTGGTATTGTTGAAAAAGAAGCTACAGCTACCAGTGCTAAATCCAGCAGCCCAAACAAAGGAAAAGAAAAGGTAATGGCACCTGCATTTCAACTGTTTACCCTGTCCTCAGAACAAATGACAGTTGAGCACTTTCTCCTTAATACAGTTTTAGATATGCAGTCAATGCATACTTTTATTTACACTTGCTTTTTTCCTTTAATTTTGTATCTAGAAAAAAGAGAAGGTAAGCTGCTCTGCATGGTGTGAGTTAGTCACTAAATAGATATTGACTGTTCCTTTATAGCCTGCATTACTTTGCTCTTTGTGGTGTTTAGATTTCTGAAGTGTTCTCTGCATGTTTCTATATTTTTTTTTTTTTTTTTTTTAACCAACACAGTTACAGGGTCTGTAACATGAGAAAAATGGTATGCAATGTTGTAGGGAGACCGCCACCAAGACTGGCACAGCTGCCAATCGCACATAATGTGGCAGCTTGTCCACATCCATCACTGGAACATGTATGAGCGCAACATGGCTTAAGTCAGTGCTCTTTATTGCACCACTCCAAGATCTGAAAATAACCTTTTGTCTTGAAATTGAATAGTGAAAAATTGTGCTGCCTGTTTGGAGTGCAACATGTGACCACTTTTTTTTAACTTTTTGTCACTGCTTAGGTGCTTATCTTAAAAGAAGTTTTTTTTCTTAGTAATGGTCATACCTAGATGAATGCACCGATGTGTCCCCCATCAGCTCTAAGACTGCGAACCTAGCGATCAAACACTGCTGACCCCTTAAGTGCTCCGTGAGCAGAGAGCTGGTGATATTGTCAGTCATCGGCTCCCTGCTCTGCTCCCCACCCCCAGTGCGCACTGGAGCGCTAGGTTGTGGAGGGTGTGGGAGCGGCTGGCTCGGGCTCTCAGTACCTCGCCGAGAGCCTGAGCCAGGTTCCGGTCCAGGCTCCTGGGTGGATCCTCACCATATGGTTGCGATCTTTCCTGGGTCTGTGACGTCAGCTGACAGTGGGCTTCAGCCTCTTTCTCCTTTATTGGATTTACCATGTTATAAGTTGATGCAAAAAATCATCAATCCATTTTTTTAACACTTAGACTTTTTATATATTTTTTTTTTTTTAAATGCGCTTGTTCAAAAATGGCATTTCACTTACAAAGAAATAGTGGTGTTGAAGCAGTGGTGCATGCACAGCCCTTGACACTTGCAGAGGGGCTCCACAATACCACCATTGGTATCAGTGGATAACCCCCAGCACTGGTGTCAGTACTATTAACCCCCTAATGCCCCCCCCCCCCCAACAATAGCGAGCATATTACAGCGCACACATTCAATAACATTTCCTGCAGGGCTAGTTTAAAAACACCTGAACATATTCAAAAAATACGGGGGTTTGGTCACACTATATGGTTATATAGTGCTAAGCCCACTTACTGCGACAAAGTACCCCGAATTAGTGGGTCCTACCCTAGTAATGAAAGATCCTATGTCTCAACCCCCCCCCCCCCCCCTAACACACACCCGTGGTCATTGGCTGTGAAAGTTGATCCCACCACCCCCCCCCCCCCCCTCATACATTGTTGGTCAGTGGCTGTGAAATTTAACCTCCCCACCCTAAATCGAAAACTGAAGGCCAGCCCCCTAGAGGCTATAACACCTCCTATACCAATCCTGCTCAGTTTCATTCTGTCTCCTTATGAGATTGGATAGCCTTTCCATTTTGATATTTTTAGCTTGGAGTTTTCAAACCCTTAGACCCCTTTCACACTGGAGGCGTTTTGCGGGCGCTATAGCATTAAAAATAGCGCCTGCAAACTGCCCTAAAACAGCTGCTCCATTCACTCTAGTGTGAAAGCCCAAGGGCTTTCACACTCGAATTGTGCGCTGGCAGGGTGTCAGCAAAAGTCCTGCCAGCTGCTTCTTTGGTGTGGTGAACTCACTGCCCCTCCCCATTGAAAGCAATGGGGCAGCACTGCTATACTGCTGGCAAAATGCAGCGGCGGCGTTTTGTGGGCCAATTTTAACCCTATTTCAGCCGCTAGCGGGGGGGTTAAAACCGCCCGCTAGCCGATTATCGCTGGTGAAGCACCGCTAAAATAGCGCTGCTTTACTGCTGACGGCAGTGTGAAGGGGGTCTTGCGTATACCCAGTGAAGTGACGGAACTTCAGGTTAAGCACAGATGAAACCTCTTCCCACATCAGTTGTACCTGTTTATCTGTAGTTTTTTTTTTTTTTTTTCTCTTTCCTATATGCCTTTAAAAATCCACAATTTATAAAGCTTGCCGGAGCTGTCAGAGCAAAGGGAGTGTAGAGTTGAAATTACACTCTGCAGAGCTCCGTGAGCTTGGAGGGGAAGGATACCCCCCTCCACACAGGAACACACCTGAGGCTGTATATCAACTGAAGCCCCCTCCTGTCACCATTTTTTGCTTTCTGGTCTTGACACTGGTTCATCCTTAGATTGCGCTCGATTTCCTAGATTTAGTGAGGGCCTTGGGATTTACCTTCCTGCGACTGTGTGGGTTTTTTTTTTTGGCAGACTGGTTCCCTGTTTGTCGCTTTAAAAGTTCTTAAAGAAGAAATTATCCAGCTTCCAGACTTTTGACTGCTTGCAATGACAGAGTATGATATAGTTGTGGCTATAGTCTCTAGGGGCTGACCATTTGTGCCTAGTATCTTTTTCTTCCTTAGGCTACAGTATAACCCTAAGTTGCTTGTTACTAAGCTGTATCCTTAAATGGAATCCCCCAAAACAAAATTGAGTGTAAAACAATCTTCAGTAAAACAAATTTTAAGTGATTAGTGTGCTGAAGCCTAATTGGATCTTGTAATATCCCAGAAGGTTAATCCAATGTAATCTGAATAAAAATGTGAGGGGGGAAAAAAATGAACTGACCATTTTTATGCAAATAGTCAGATTTTATTTATTTTATTTTTTAAGTACTTAAATTAGGCTAGGGTCACACTATTGTGCCTTTTGTGGGCTGCGTTTGTGCGGGCATGGCAACCCAGTTCATTGGAACGGACTGCTGTGCCAGCCTTTTATTTTGCACCATGTTGTTTTTATTTTATTTTCCTGCTGTTCCTGCAAACAGTTTGTTTTTAAATAAGTGGGGGTGCCATTAGGAATGATTGACAGCCCCATGCATTTTGGTTCGGGTGGTTGCTGGTGCCACAACAGGTGTGATACCCGCAATAGTGTGAACCTAGCCTTATGGGTTATCAGATCATAGTTATTCAAATGTGAGTCAGTACTTGGTTGCCACTTTGTACCTATACTTTGTGCATAACGAAGTCAAATGGTTGATGGTGAACATCAAGTGCTTTATTCAATAATGGAGCTAGAGAATGAAGTTAAAATTGTTTTTTTTTTTTTTTTTTTTTTAAAAACCTTGTTTATATAATATCTAAAGTAATATGGCTTGAACATTTCAATTCATATTATAACCTTGCAATGTGTTCACTGCTATTAGGAGGGTGAAGAAGGAATTATCTCTTATGAAGACTGTGGAATCCGACTTACTGTCACCTATCACCTGAAAGATTTGGAAGGTTCTTCTACCCCCCAGGTTGGGGATAAGGTAAGTCTTGCATCTTCCCATTTTTTTGTCAGGGAACTGCTGAGGGTTGGAATGCAGAGTACGTGAAATCTTGCTATAACGTGTAGGCACATCGTGCAAGGTTTCAAGTACTTTTCATCCCTCTCACCCCTAGAATACTGCCAAAAGGATGGAGTGACATCTACCTTGCCTAGATGCTGCAGACAGGTGCTTTTTTTTTCATTTTACTAAAGCTTTTTGGCAAGTGGCGGTGAGCAGATAAACAATAAGCCATCTTATTCGTAGTACTCGATGGGTGTTCATAAACCATGGGTAATATGCTGCTACAGTCAGGTGATTGGACACTGGCAAAACTTTGGCTAGGGCTGCTACCTAGAATGTAAAAACAATGAACCTCTGGAAATTGATGTGCAAATTGAGTGTTGTAAGCTGCTATTTCCAAATGGAAAATGGCAAAACCGTTCAAATAGTTGAACTTGAACTGGCCTGCACAGAGTCCTCACCTCAACCTGATGGAACACATTTGGGATGAATTAGAGCGGAGTCTCTCCATAAATCAGATTGGATTCCATGTGGTAATATTTTGACTAAATACTTTGGTTTTCTGGTCTTTCCCCCTTGTTTTTGACACTTTGATTGATTTGTCAGAAACCAGTTTGACATGCAAGATAGTTTTGGGATTACTTGAGGATACTTGGTTCTCAGTCACCCCATCCATTTTTTTTTTCTATGCATGGATAATTGTTTTATTTTTTATGGATATATATATGTTTTGATTTTGTTATATACATGTTAACTACTGTACCGCAAGTTCAACCTTTGTGCGAGGACTATTTGATCATACAGTTATTTGGTCATTTGGAATATGTCCTGTCACACATGGGTGGAGCCCGGTTTGATGTCTTGCAGTTCATTGATTTATACAACATTTTTTTGTATTTAATTATTTTTCACACACATGGGATTGCGACTGTGGCATTGAGAAAGCACGCATGTTTGTGTCAAACATGTCTACCTATCTTATCCCTGCTCTGTGTGTGTGTGTTCTATTTTTATATATAAAAAAGATTCTCTGTATGTGTTTACATACCCGGGCAGCACTTATAATTTCAGAGAATATGAATGATAAACATTTCTTTCCCTCATGGTTAGTGTTTGGCTGAAGCCATTTATTATCAATCAACTGTGTTTACTCTTTTTAAATCCTAACAAACTACCAAAATGACCTTGATCAAAAGTTTACATACCCTGGTGATTTTGGCCTGATAACATGCACACAAGTTGACACAAAGGGGTTTGAATGGCTATTAAAGGTAACCATCCTAACCTGTGATATGTTTGCTTGTAATTAGTGTGTGTATTAAGGTCATTGCGTTTCTGGACTCCTGACAGACCCTTGCATCTTTCATCCAGTGCTGCACTGACGTTTCTGGATTCTGAGTCCTGGGGAAAGCAAAAGAATTGTCATAGGGTCTGTGGGAAAAGGTAGTTGAACTGTATAAAACAAAAAAGGGATATAAAAAGATATCCAAGGGATTGAGAATGCCAATCAACAGTGTTCAAACTCTAATCAAGTAGTTAAAAATGGGGGGGGTTCTGTTGAAACCAAACCACGGTCAGGTAGACCAACTAAGATTTCAGCCACAACTGCCAGGAAAATTGTTCGGGATGCAAAGAAAACCCCACAAATGACTTCAGGTGACATAGAGGACTTTCTAAAAACGGTGTGGCTGTTTGAAGATGCACAATAAGGAGGCACTTGAAGAAAGATAGGCTGAATGGTTGAGTTGCCAGAATAAAGCCATTACACATTTGCCACAAACTATCCCGCTTACAATATGCCAAACGGCACAGACAAGCCTCAGACCTTCTGGCACAAAATCATTTGGTGTGATGAGATTAAAATTGAGCTTTTTGGCCACAACCATAAACTCTACATTTGGAGAGGAGTCAACAAGGCCTATTATAAAAGGTACGGAGGTGGATCGCTGATGTTTTAGATATGTGTGAGCTACAAAGGCACAGAATTTGGTCAAAATTGTTGGCAAGATGAATGCAGTACATTATCAAAAAATACTGGAGGAACATTTTGCATTCATCAGCCAGGAAGCTGCGCATGGGATGTACTTGGACATTCCAACATGACAATGATCCAAAACACAAGGCCAAGTTGACCTGTCATTGGCTACAGCAGAATAAAGTGAAGGTTCTGGAGTGGCCATCTCAGTCTCCTGACCTCAATATCATTGAGCCACTCTGGGGAGATCTCAAACATGCAGTTCATGCAAGACAGCCCAAGAATTCACAGGAACTGGAGGCTTTTTGCCAAGAGGAAAGGGCAGCTTTACCATCTGAGAAGATGAAGAGCCTCATCCACAAATACCACAAAAGACTTCAAGCTGTCATTGATGTTAATGGGGGCAATACAAAGTATTAAGAACTGGGGAATGCTAACTTTTGATCAGGATCCCTTGGGTAGTTTCTGTTGCCAATCATAAATTCTGCCGTGTGTCATAAAGTGGGTGTGCTGTGTAAGACTTCATTGTTCCAATATATGAGGAGCCTCTAGTCCTCTGCTGCTGGTCACATGTTCAAAAAAAAAAAAAAAAACCAGGGTAAAAATAAACCAACAAACCTTTACATTGCCATGCAAATGTATATTTGAGATCTTCTTTTTTTTTTTTTTTTTTTTTTTTTTTGGAAATAACATGGTGTGGGTGGATTCTAGCCATTCACAGGCTGTCACCCCCCCCCCCCCCCCCCCGGCCTGTGTCTTAGAATAAGAGGGATGTGAAGCCACCATTTATCTACATATAATATCCTACCCCATTGTGGTTAGTGGGCATGGAGGAGGAGGGAGTAAGTGGGCTGTCATTTACTATTGTGTGACACTGTAGTCACATGGGGAGGAAATGCTCAGCATAGAAACCCACTAAAGTTTTGCCACCACAGCTGCAAAATCCCTAGCTGAGTTGGGGACATAAACAGAAGAGGGAGGTAGAGGGCATCAGCATCAACCAGTTTTTTTGTAGGATACAGAAAATGAATATCCTAGTGACTAAGTATGAACAGCATCTAAATGCAGCATTTTTTGGTGTGTGTGTGTGTGTGTGTGTGTGTGTGTATATATATATATATATATATATATATATATATATATATATATATATATATATATATATATATATATATATATATATATATATATATATATATATATATATATATATATATATATATATATATATATATAATAAAGCACACACCAGAGCATGGATTATTATGCTGCTACCCTCAGGTGATTGGACACTGGCAGATAAGCAATAAGGAGTGATCAAGACCAGGGGGGAAGGGCCCGTGTCATGTACGGTTCTCCATTCCAAGGTGATAGGAATTTCCAAATTCAGTTAGCATTAAAAACTACAGCACCACCAGGTCCCAGGCAAAATGGTCATGCCCTCCAGCGACTGGAAATGATGCAACTGGATGCGACATCAGCATGGCTCTGCACAACTACTTGTCAGTATGACGTCATCAGAGTACAGTAACAAACACATACTACAATATTGTGGTCTCTGGCCTGGTAATTCCTTTGCATGTATCTGGAGGCTGAATGGGGAAGAGCTGCAGAAGGGGGCATATGGAGCACATAAAGAGTGTTAATAAAGCACTGTGGACCCGTTTATAAAAAGCTCATGAGGTACATATACATATATATATATATATATATATATATATATATATATATATATATATATATATATATATATATATATATATATATATATAGAATATATATATATATATATATATAATGTGTGTGTGTGTGTATGTACCTCATGAGCTTTTTATAAACGGGTCCACAGTGCTTTATTAACACTCTTTATGTGCTCCATATGCCCCCTTCTGCAGCTCTTCCCCATTCAGCCTCCAGATACATGCAAAGGAATTACCAGGCCAGAGACCACAATATTGTAGTATGTGTTTGTTACTGTACTCTGATGACGTCATACTGACAAGTAGTTGTGCAGAGCCATGCTGATGTCGCATCCAGTTGCATCATTTCCAGTCGCTGGAGGGCATGACCATTTTGCCTGGGACCTGGTGGTGCTGTAGTTTTTAATGCTAACTGAATTTGGAAATTCCTATCACCTTGGAATGGAGAACCGTACATGACACGGGCCCTTCCCCCCTGGTCTTGATCACTCCTTATTGCTTATCTGCCAGTGTCCAATCACCTGAGGGTAGCAGCATAATAATCCATGCTCTGGTGTGTGCTTTATTATATATATATATATATATATATATATATATATATATATATACATATATACATATATATATATATACATATACATATACATATATATATATATATATATATATATATATATATATATATATATATATATATATATATTTTTTTATTTATTTTTTTATAGATAATTTTGCAAGGTCCACTTAATTTTCTAATCGTTTGTCTTTAGTGGAATTAGTTCTTAATTCACCATTTGTTTGTCTAGGTTGAGTTTAGCATTTGTGAAGCCAAAAGAACTGGTCAACAGAGTGCAGCCTCTATTAAAGTTCTTGGACGAAATTCCAACAGCAAAAGGTTTTATGGTTATGTGGCCACTCTTAAAGATAACTTTGGTTTTATTGAAACTGCCAATCATGATAAAGAAATCTTCTTTCACTACAGGTAAGTAGGTTTGAGTGGTGATGAATTTCCCAATTGTATAAAATGTTTCTCATGGTCTACCTTCAACTCAAAGAGGGTTTGCTAAAGTTACAGCTTCACTTTTTTTTTTTATTTTTTTCTTCTATGATGCAGCGCCTGGTTCTTCCCTTGGTGTCAAAGGCCATGACTTCTTGGCTTTAGGCACAAGTCTTACCCACCTTCTTTCGCTAACCAATAAGGAGCGCTGTCCAGTAAATTCCACTTTATTCCATTTATGATGGGAATTGCTGTTACCTTTTTGAACGCTGACTGGATTGCCTCTGTTGCAGTCCATAGAATACTTTTTTTGTTGTAGAGCAGTTTTGCGTGGTAGTAAAAGTGCCATCAGTTTAAAGTGCCAAAATAGTACGTCCGGATTGGTGATCATTAGCTAATCCCCTAAATGTTACTTTGAGCTTGTAATGATTTGAAGGTTTGGTTTAAACTTCTGCAGAGTTGTGAGCAACGAATATTGCTGACCTCTGGTGAACTAGCATCTTCAACTTTGTCAACTTTGTCAACTATGAAACTGTCTTAGTTTGAACAATGGAGTTGTAGTGAAATTTAACAAAAAAAACAGTTTACACTTGTTTTTCTGCCCCGGTTAAGCTACAAAGGCAGGCCATGGGATTAATATATGCCTCGACCGCAATGCATTGCTTTGCAACAAAAGCGTTTTTTTTTTTTTGTTTTTTTTAACCCCCTCTGGTGTTTGGCGGGCGATATCCCCTCCGGACATAACCTTATCAAGTGAATGGGGCCTCCATGCATCCCTGAACCCAATTATAGGTTAACGGTTGTGGCACTGTATTCCCATTCAAAAACTCAGTTTAGCTGTCAAAAAGAAAAGCAGGCCTTTAGGATGTAGCAGTTTTACCTTTATGAATGCCTGTGAGCCGTGCTAGACCACTCTCTGAAAAGTGATCCATAATAGAATTTTTCTTCAAGGATAAGTGCAGGTGTAAACAAGTCTTAATAGTGTGCGCGTTTTTTTTTTTTTTTGTTTTTTTCCCCTTCTATTTATAAAGCGAGTATACTGGAGATGTAGATAAGCTGGACCTTGGAGATATGGTGGAGTACTGCTTATCCAAAGGCAAGGGGAACAAATTTAGCGCTGAAAGGGTCACAAAGGTTCATCAAGGTAAGAATTTAAAGCAAATTATCTTGTTCTGTGTGTTTATTTTTTTGGCTTTGCTGTGCATCTTGGCAACAGTAAGGGTCATGTCAGAAAGACCGTTTATTTGCGCAGATCCTCTTAAATGTTAACCATTTCAGTCCCACCTTTATTTTTTTATTTTTTGTTAACATGTTTAAATTTTATTTCAGGTCTGAAAGAAATTTTAAACTGAGTTCCACCCAAAAGTGAAACCTCTGTTTCCCAGCCCCCCCCCCCCCCCCCCCTTTCACTGCCACATTTGTCACTTTTCTTTTTCATACATCATGGGACAGTCAGGCTAATATTCCTTACCTGCTGGGTTATACTTCATTAGGGGAATGGACACTAATAGACCAAATACCTCTGATACCTGTCAAAGGTACCCACTACTTCAGGGTAAGGTCACAGCACAAAGATGCCGCGCTCTACAAACATTCTGCCCCATGCTGCCTTCTGGGAGACCCACTGATCCCATAAGACAGCGGGACCATTCAGAAGGTGCAGCATGACTCGCACATACGCAGTAGGAAACGGGCTGTGAAGCCACAAGGCTTCACTTCCTGTTTACTTTAAGAATGGCTTGGATTGGCTAGGAGTGCCGGCATTGCGGGTTACTTGGACAGGTAAGTCTCTTTTTATATTAAGTCAGCAGCTACAGTATTTGCAGCTGCTGACTTATTTTTTTATTATTTTTTTAATACAGGCTGGAACTCTGCTTTTAAAAGGGGGGTAAAATGTGTTTTGTTTTACATTCTTATACACAAACCTTTTGCCTTTCATTTCTGTTTTAAACTGAATGAATGGGTAGTTTTAAAAATTTGATGATAGATTATATATATAAATTTTATTTTCTATACAGCAGCAACAAATACCAAGCTAACAATCTGCTAATCACTGCCATTAGTTATTTTGTAGCATCAAGGGATCACTGCTAGAAAATAACATGGCCCGAACTAAAGTAGCAGTTAAACTTTTATTTTTTCATTTCTTCTAACCATGTTCTACTCGTGCTTTCTATATTCATAACGGTTTCTCTTTTTTTGGACCTCAAGTTAATGGATCCAGTGATGAAGTGAATCCTACGGTGTACTGGGGAAAAGTTGTGCGGCCCCTGAGGAGCGTAGACCCTACACAAACTGAGTACCAGGGAATGATTGAGCTTCTAGAAGAAGGTAGGTTTGTTTTTAAATGCACAACTATTTTGATGTAGGACTTGTGCAAACGAATGTTGGAATCGAAAGTTTGTTTAGAAAAAACGGATTTGTGTTCTCAAAACAATATTACAGCAGAACTAAACTGTATCTGGGCACCACAAACTGAAAAGCAAACAGTCCATCCGTGTCTCCATGCTTTATTTTGCTGAGAAACCACTTTGAAAACGCCCCTCCCTCCATCAGCCAACTTTAGTAAGGGCAGATGATTCATGTAGCATCTACTTCCTGGAATACTTCTGCCATTGGCACAGACGTGGGCAGGAGGGGTTGCTTAGTTGAGAATCTCCTCTTGTCCAGAAGAAAGCAAATCTAACTCTGTGAACCAGGAAATAACTGAAGAAATGTGTTTTTAAAAAAGCTTAAAACAAGTAAATGATATACTGTCCTATCTACTTTCTAATGCTAGAAGCATTCGTTTTAAAAATGTCCCGCTTTAAACTGTAGTTAATAAAGACCCAAGATCTTGTTTGGAGATGCACGTTCATGACTAAGGCTCCTTTCACACTGGGGCGGGATCGGCGTTAAAGCAGCGCTATATTTAACGCTGCTTTACCGTCGTTTTTGCCGCAGTATTCGGCCGCTAGCGGGGCTGTTAATCCCCCCCCGCGCGCACAAATCAGCGCTTTGCCGCGGTGTCCCATTGATTTCGGTGGATAGGAGCGGTGAATAACACGGCTCCAAAGATGATGCTAGCAGGACTTTTTTGACAGTCCTGCTAGCGCACCGCTCCAGTGTGAAAGCCCTCCGGCTTTCACACTGGAGTGAATTGGGCTGGATTTTTTCAGGCGCTGTACAGGCACTATTTAGTGCTATAGCGCCTGAACAACGCCCCAGTGTGAAAGGGCCCTAAGACCTCCTGATTATATCCTAGATGTGTACTCATGATTTATGGTAAAAATGCACAACATGGATTGGTTGTCAACTCTTGTTGTAATAAGGACAGACTGTTTTTCTTGTTTTGTTCCTCCATCTCCCAGTGTTGTGGGTTTTTTTTTTTTTTTCCCTTTCCTGTATAATTGGCAAAATGTTTCTTTCTTGTTAAATGGAGCCCCACAATTATAACTAAATTTGAGACCTTCAGGCAGTGACACTTGTGTCCCAAAATGCTTTTAAAACCTTTTGAGGTTACATGACATTGGGCAGGGTGAGGTTGTCCTTGCCCTTTTTATTTGGTTTGAGAAATGCTAAAAAGACCTTAAACATCTTAATGTCTTCCTGATAAAACTGGTAATTTTCATATTGAACATACAAAGAAAAAAAAAAAAAAAGGTTTGGGCCTCTACCCTGTTAAACAGCACATTAGACCCAGACCCATCTCTTGCGCTGCTGAATCATAATACCTTCTTAACCACTTTCAGACCGGACCAATTTGCAGCCAAAGGACCAGGCCCCTTTTTGCGATTCGGCACTGCGTCGCTTTAACTGACAATTGCGCGGTCGTGCGACGTGGCTCCCAAACAAAATTGACGTCCTTTTTTTCCCACAAATAGAGCTTTCTTTTGGTGGTATTTGATCGCCCCTGCGGTTTTTATTAGAGCGACAATTTTGAAAAAAATGCATTATTTTTTACTTTTTGCTATAATAAATATCCCCAAAAAATATATTAAACATTTTTTTTCCTCAGTTTAGGCCGATACGTATTCTTCTACATATTTTTGGTAAAAAATATCGCAATAAGCGATTATTAATCGGTTTGCGCAGAAGTTATAGCGTTTACAAGATAGGGGATAGTTTTATAGCATTTTTATTAATAATTTTTTTTTTATTAGTAATGGCGGAGATCTGCGATTTTTATTTTATTTATTTATTTTTATTTATTTATTTATTTTTTTTTTGTGACTGCGACATTATGGCGGACACATCGGACATTTTTGACACATTTTTGGGACCATTGTCATTTTTACAGCAATTAATGCTATTTAAATGCATTGATTCCTGTAAAAATGACACTGGCAGTTTAGGGGTTAACCACAAGGTGGCAGTGTAGGGGTTAAGTAGGCCTAGGGGTGTGTTTCTTACTGTGGGGGGGCGTGGCTGTCAGCTAGTGAATGCTGATCTCTGCTCCAATCACAGGGAGCAGAGATCGGCGTCACTAGTTGCTAGGCAGAACGGGGAGATGCTGTTTATCTCGGCATCTCCCCGTTCAGCCGTCCCGTGAGACGATCGCGGATGTCCCCGCGGCGATCGAGTCCGCGGGGACCGCGATCGGACTCATGGGGGTCCCGACCGGCGCGGGAGCGCGCCGCTCCCGATGGCACGGACAGGCTAAAGGAGGGACTTGTATATACGCCCTCCTGCCTGTACGTGCCATTCTGTCGACGTACATCTGTGTGCGCCGGTCGGCAAGTGGTTAATAAACTTGATAAATATTGAACAGAAAAAAAAAGGTTTGGTATAGATCAAGGCCAAGCTCAGCTCTTACAACAGGCAATCCTTGTAGGGAACAGAGCATAATTGCTTTACTAGCATCTACACCGTCCCTGCTAAATTCCGTTTTGGTAAGAATTAACATCTCTATGGTGTTTTGTAGATTTTTGGTTTAGTTGTGAAGGGTGTTTGTAGAAATGTTATGGATTCCTGCTAAATTTTCAGAAAGCGTAATTCTTTCTTTCTGTCCAGTTGTCGACAAGCAGAAAATAGCTGAGGAAACTCCCAAAGAAGCTGAGGAAGCTGAAGCTGAAGTGGAAGCCGAAGCTGAAGCCGAAGCTGAAGCCGAAGCTGAAGCCAGCATAGATACAAACAAGCAAGGTATTTTTGGGAGAATGTTCTCTCCATGCCTTAGTTTACAGAATTGTATTTGCTATGCTTTTATACTTTGTGGAAAAAAAATCTATATTGAAAAAATGCATTCTTTTTAAATAGTCAGCGTTTTTATTTTGTTGCTACATTGTGTATTTTGATGTATTGGTTTATTTTATTTTTTTCATCTGAAGGACAATGAAATCAGTAACTGAAAAAGTGAACGGTCATACAAAAACATTGATATCCATCCTAGATTAATATCCTTCTCCATCCTAGATTCCACCAGAGGTCCAACCCCCCCCCCCCCCCCCCCCCCCCCCCCCCCCCCCCCCCCCCCCCCCCCCCCCCCCCCCCCCCCCCCCCCCCCCCCCCCCCCCCCCCCCCCCCCCCCCCCCCCCCCCCCCCCCCCCCCCCCCCCCCCAGTGTATAGATTGCATTCATATTTTTGCCACCCAAATGCATTATTTTACATTTTTCTACATTAAACCTCATTTACCATGTATTTGCCCACCCCATTATATTTGTTTCCACATCCTGCAGAGAAATTGTCCTGCTTAGCTTTGTATCGTCGGCAAATACTGCGATTGGGCTGTTTATCCCATCCTCCAGATCGTTGATGCATAAATTAAGTGGGATTGGTTCCCAGTACAGAACCCCGGTGGACCCCACTTTCCACACCGGACCATTCCGAGTACTCCTCCCCATTTATCACTACCCTCAACTCACCCCCGTAGCCAATTTTCAATCCATGTACTCGCCCTATGGTCCATGCCGCCAAACCTTAGCTTGTACAATAAACGTTTATGGGGAACTGTATCTAATGCCTTTGCAAAATCCAGATATACCACATCTACGGACCTTCCTTTATCTAGGCAGCTCACTCCTCATAGAAAATTATTAGGTTTGGCAAGAACCATTCTTCATGAATCCATGCTGATTACTGCTAATAACGTTTTCACTAATAAAATTTCCTCTGAGACAAGGAGCATAGCATCTGTGGACATCCAAGATGACTATCTCCATGTTCCCATTTGCCCACCTCATCCATGCTTTCTGCAGTTCTCATTGACATACAACCACTTCCAGCTTGTTGCGCTGCCTTTTGGCCTATCCTCTGATCCCAGTGTTTACAAAGATCTTAGCATCTCTGATTGCCCTTCTCCCAACTCAAGGCCTCCAATTCATCTAGATGACCTTCTGAAGGAATAATCTCCTTTTTGGCTATCCTAAAATGTCAACAGGACAAGTTGGATACTTCAGTTTAAACAAATCTGCTCTCCAGCCTTCCCTTTCTGGAATACTTGGGTCTGGCCCTGAACACATCCCCACAAGTCTTTCCCCCAGAAATGTTCTTCCACAAAGAGTTGAGATCTAAGGACATCCCACATTGAGATTCTTCCAAAAATTCTAGGCCTAATGGTAGACCCCTTCAGCCCCAGTTCACATTGGGCCGATTTTCATGCGATTTTGACCTGTTAAATCGCAGCCTATTGCCAGCAACGGCCGAATCTGTGCGATGCAGACTTAGCGGCACTGATTCCCAAAAGTAGTTCCTGCACCATTTCAAACTTGCTCTGTAAACGAGGGCTCAAAGCAGTTTCATTCACCCTATTCCATTGAACTAGATATCTGATCTGCCAAAAATAATGGATGCCAGATGTGGGCATCCTAGATTCAACAAACGACCTCTGTTGCCAGAACCAGGCATCCTCTAGCCTCACATTATTTGATAACCCCCTGGTCTCAGTACAGGCTATGCCTTCCCTCCAGTGAAAATCCTACCTTGTCTGCTCTGGAAAATGGAGCAAGAGCAGAAAACAG
Source organism: Lithobates sylvaticus (assembly GCA_028564925.1). Lineage (NCBI taxonomy): Eukaryota > Metazoa > Chordata > Amphibia > Anura > Ranidae > Lithobates > Lithobates sylvaticus. The sequence goes on along the minus strand of CM053027.1, from coordinate 274,459,199 downwards.
TGTTTTCTAATTAAACCAAACTATCCCAGGAGAATCTGGTACACACGTCAGGGTTACATTTTGTTGTCAAACCCCTTTGATGGGGGATCACCCCAAAATGCTATACCAATAGTGACCCTGACCTGCCTCCCTCTCAGCTGGTGCTCTGTTCTGCTCCTCTCCCCCCTCCAGCTGAGCTAGGCTCCAGCATCTCCAGCTTCACAGTCTGCTGTGACTCACTAACGCCACCTGCTGACAGGCATCAGATCACTGCTGAGTTCTTCACTTCTACACAAACTTGAGTGTGTATACCAGCAAGAAGCATCCATTTGTTTCTAGGTGCACCTTGACACCGATGGGCACTTTGCTTTATGCAATACATGTGAGTGCATTGATTTGTAAAAGAATTAACACTGCACTAGATCTGTGCTCATTCTTTTTTTTCTTAGACTAATAGAGCACCCATTGCCTCTTCCTAACAGACCAATCTCCTATCAAGACCCTCTCTTCAATCCTGCTTCTCTGGCTTTAATACTTGGCTTTCAACAGCCATGCCATTAAAGGATAGAGGAGTTTGAGTCTAATTCCTACCTTTCTAAAATAAAAAAAATCCTATTTCAGGAAGATGACGCCTGGATGCCCAATCTTCTGCTGATGTACCTTTTGGCTTCAATGATCTTGCAGAGGCTCTCTGGGATGCTGTTGGCACAGTTTGCCTTGTCATTGCCCACCCTTCCTATTCATTTTTTTTTTTTTTGGGCCATCCCAGGTATATGGTACTGTGCAATTAAAATGAAAGGAATTTTTACTACTTTGTGAATGCCATATCTTGGAGTACTGGACATCAAATAAAAGCAGCCTGCAACTCCATAACATCCAGCGTATTTATTTTCAAGCCTTCACAGTGAGTGCTGTGAACAAGGCTTATCTTCGCTGTGAAGGCTTGAAAATAAATACACTGGATGTTATGGAGTTGCCGGCTGCTTTTATTCGATGACCGTTTGTCTATTGGTGTGTGGGAGGACACCTAAGCTTGGACACCCTGACTGCAAACTTCCAAAGTAAGACTGTTTCCCACTGCTCTGAGCCATACAGTCTTTGATCAAAACGGTACTGGACTCCAGTGCTTTTAAATGGTTGTGTAAACGTCACTTGGCACTCTGTAGAAGGTTCTAAACAGGTGTTTTTATTTTATTTTTTATTTGCCTTTACATCAGTGTTTTCAATCTATTTTCCAGTTAGCATGAAAGGACATCTTATCCCCTTTGGCATCGTGGGAATGGCAAATAAAGTGGATTGTCTACAGAAAGGAGAAACTGTCAAATTCCAGCTCTGTGTTTTGAGTCAGAATGGGCATACAATGGCCTGCAACATTGAGCCACTACGTAGGGGTACTGTTGAATGTGTAAAAGATCAGGTGAGTTCCCCAGTTGGATACCTATTAGGTTAGCGATGGTGTTCCTCAAGTAATTTTCAGGAGATTTCAGAAAACTCATGTTTTGTGGAGTCTTTGGCCTAACACAAGGCCTTAACTTCAAGATATTAAAGTGTTACTAAACTCAAGACCCTGCATTCACTATATCTAGTCTCTCACAGTACACAGCATCTTAAAATGCAATTGTTTTAGTTGATATAAACCGCTAAATACCTTTTCTCATGAGTAGTATATAGCAGTCTTGTGACTTCTATCAGTGTCTGGTTAAAGCTTGTAGGAGCAGTTTTCATTTTCCTCTGACTGTCCTATGAGGCTGCAGGACCCCTTTTCTGTCTGGGCAGTGCTGATTGGCCCTGTGCTGATCATATGCACCCTCCCAAGAAAAAAAATGCATACCAAACTGAGCATGTGCAGAGTGACTCCAAAGGCTGTGCCTTATCAGGAGATTAAGCACACTGAGGGGGCAGGATCAGAGAAGACATGATCAAACAGACTTTTTACACAATGCGGGGGATACACACCTTGGGTTCCACAGTGAGTAGAACAAGCATGCTTTAGCGCATATACACACTGATTTTACTGTGCAAAATAAGTTGCACATGTTTATCTACAGTCTTCTCATATCTACATCCATTCAAAGCACATAATTTATAAAGCTTGTCTGAGCTGTCCGACAAAAAGGGGGCAGAGGGCTTAAGTTACCCTCTCCAGAGCTCAGTAAGGAAGGCTCTGAGAGCTTATTGGAGGGAGGGGATACCGCCCTTCACACAGCACACATGAACAGTGCTGAGACTGGTGACAGGGAGGGCCCTTCAGCTGAATGACATTTTTCTCTTGAAGTCAGGATCTTACCTTTTGAGACAAGTACATACTATAGAAGCATATGCCTTGTTCATATTTCATGTCTGAGGTTTACAACAACTTTAATTTCCACATAAGCTAAGCATTTGGGGTATTAAAGCATCTGAGCCTTGTTACCTGGGCCTTTTCTACCATGCCTTGTTTACATTAGGGAACTAATTTTTACTGTCAACTATAACTGGTGTCTCTTGGGTACTGTAATGTTTTATCTGCTTAAATGTGATGAGTGAAATATGCTTTTTTAAATGGGATATGAAAATGTGCACGCATGGTGTAAACTCGCCTAAGTAAATTTTACCACCTTTTATCAAGTTGAGTCTAGATTATTTGAAATGTTTGTTTTTTGTCTTTTTTAGTTTGGCTTCATTAACTATGAAATTGGTGACAGCAAGAAGCTTTTCTTCCATGTAAAGGAAATCCAAGATGGAATAGAGTTGCAGGCAGGGGATGAGGTGGAATTCTCAGTTATTCTTAATCAGCGAACTGGGAAATGTAGTGGCTGTAATGTTACATTAATAAGGTAATTCACTTCTTTTTGTGGCTTTATTTTGCTTGTTAATGTTGTAACATGTTTTTCCTGCTTTCTCCGTTTAAAGCTGAGCACCAGGCAGGTATGCTAAATGCTGAGCTCTGGATTTAGAAAGTACAGTATCTCACAACAGTGAGTACACCCCTCACTTTTTTTTTTTTTTTGTAAATATTTTCATGTGACAACACTGAAGAAATTACACTTTGCTACAATGTAAAGTAGTGAGTGTACAGCTTGTATAACAGTGTAAATTTGCTGTCCCCCTCAAAATAACTTAGCACACAGCCATTAATGTCTAAACCGCTGGCAACAAAAGTGAGTACACACCTGTGAAAATGTCAAAACTAGCCATTTTCCCTCCCTGGTGTCATGTGACTCGGTGTTACAAGGTCTCAAGTGTGAATGGGAAGCAGGTCTGTTAAATTTGGTGTCATCACTCACTATCATACTGGTCACTGGAAGTTCAACATGGCACCTCATGACAACGAACTCTGAGGATCTGAAAAAAAGAATTGTTGCTCTGCATAAAGATGGCCTAGGCTATAAGGATTGCCAAGACCCTGAAACTGAGCTGCAGCACGGTGGCCAAGACCATACAGCAGTTTAACAGGACAGATTCCACTCAGAACAGGCCTCGCCATGGTCAACCAAAGAAGTTGAGTGCACGTGCTCAGCATCACAACCAGAGGTTGTCTTTGGGAAATAGAAGTGTGAGTGCTGCCAGCATTTCTGCAGAGGTTGAAGGGGTGGGGGGGTCAGCCTGTCAGTGCTCAGACCATACGCCGTACACTGCATCAAATTGGTCTGCAAGGCTGTCATCCCAGAAGGAAGCCTCTTCTAAAGATGCACAAGAAAGCCCACAAACAGTTTTGCTGAAGACAAGCAGACTAAGGACATGGATTACTGGAACCATGTCCTGTGGTCTGGTGAGACCAAGGTAAAAGTTTTTGCTTCAGATGGTGTCAAGCATGTGTATCGGCAACCAGGTGAGTAATACAAAGACAAGTGTCTTTCCTACAGTTAAGCATGGTGGTGAGAGTGTCATGGTCTGGGGCCGCATGAGTGCTGCTGGCTCTGGGGAACAGGGAACAGTTCACTGAGGGAACCATGAATGCCAACATGTACTGAAGCCAAGCATGACCCCCCCCCCCCCCCCCCCTTCGGAGACTTGGGCAGCAGGGCAGTATTCCAAAGGTAATGGACAGGCCAAGCATGTCTCCAAACCTAAACCCTATTGAGCATCTGTGGGGCATCCTCAAACAGAAGGTGGAGGAGCGCAAGGTCTCTAACATCCATCTCTGTGATGTCATCATGGAGGAGTGGAGGAGGACTCCATTGGAAACCTGTGAAGCTCTGGTGAACTCCATGCCCAACAGGGTTAAGGCATTGCTGGAAAATGGTGGTCACACAATATTGACACTTTAGGCCCAATTTGTACATTTTCACTTAAGGGTGTACTCACTTTTGCGAGATACTGCATTTGCATACAGCTGGCAAGTCCTGGAAAGTCCCTTAATGCTTTTGAGAACCAGTCAAGTGCTAATTGAATGCATATATTTTTGAAGTGCAGTTTAAATTTGAGAAAATCCTACTGTTATGGGTTTACAGTTCACACAGCATACCTTTTTTGAAAAATTTGCCTTTTATCTCGGTTTCTCAGAAGCGAGCCTTGTGGCAGGCTTCATGGGTTTCTGGACCATGTCAGAGCCTGTCCTAAGGATAGGTTGCATTTCCTCTACAAGGCAAGGGGCCCAGCTTCTAAACCAGTGTTTCTCAGCCTTTTTTTTCCTTGGCGGAACCCATGGCAAAAGCCTTTATCTAGGGGAACCCTTGAAATGTTTTTTATCTACAGCTCACGGAGCTTCGGTGTGATCAGTGAGCTTTTAATATAGCAATTTTAGAAATGGAAGTAAAAAAACTCAATTTTAAAGTGATACCAAAGTTTTTAGTGTGTGTTGTTTTTTTTTTTTTTTTTTTTTTTACCACTTCAATACAGGGCACTTAAACACCTTCCAGCCTAGACCAATTTTCAGCTTTCAGCGCTGTCGCACATTGAATGACAATTGCGCAGTCATACAACACTGTACCCAAACTAAATTTTTATAATTTTGTTCCCACAAATGGAGCTTTCTTTTGGTGGTATTTGATCACCTCTACGGTTTTTATTTTTTGCTAAACAAAGACCGAAAATTTTGAAGAGAATTTCTTTTTTTTGTTTGTTTCAAAACTTTGTAAATAAGTTTTCTCCTTCACTGATGGGTGGCACGGTATTGTACTGATGGATGTCAATCAGTGATGCCCATTGTAAGCACTTATTGGCATCCATTGTTGGCACTGACTGGCATCCCTGTTGGTCTAGGGTGACATACCTGGTGCTTGGCGTCCCTGGTGGTCCAGTGTGGGCATCCTGGGGGGGGGATGTGCTGATAATCGATCAGCACAGAAAACCCCCCCCCCCCCCCAATCAGAGGAGCAGCCGATCGGCTCTCTACTCGCGTCTGACAGATGCAAGTGAGGAAAAGCCGAACAGGTCTTCCTATTTACACTGATCAGCCGCGATTGGACACGGCTGATCACGTGGTAAAGAGTCTCCGTCTGAGACTCTTTTTCACGAGATCGTAGTTGCGGTGTGTCAGACTGGCATCGGCTCAAAATCCTGAGGACGTCATATGACGCCCCGTCAGGGTTTTGAAACCAGCGGCAAGTGGTTAAACAAAAAAAAGTGCTTGCCTGCTTCTCTTCTCGGGTCCCTCACCAGCACTCGTGGCCCCTGTTTTGTTTATCGCCTAGTTGGCAAGTGGTTAAAATGACGGAGGAACGGTGCGGCTCTCGTTCTGGGTGGATGTCATATGATGGTGCACCCGAATGCCCACCCTGTGTTGCTGACAAGGCTCTTTAACCAAGTGATCGGCCGTGTCCAATCACAGCCGGTCACATGTAAATACAGGAAGTGTCGGTAATCGGCTCATCAGTGTGAGGAGAGCCAATCGGCGGAATCCTCCTAGGGGAGAACGGGGCATGTAATCAACGCACTGATAATCAGTACCCTGATTTACAGTGAAGACCCATGAGTCCCACAAATCGGTGCCCATTATTGGTGCCTATCAGTGCTGCCCATCAATTCCCACTAGTGCCGCCTATCGGTGCTCATCAGTGCAGCATAATAGTGCAACCTGATCAGTTCGCATAATTCCAGCCTATCAGTGCCACCTCCTCAGCGCACATCAGTGAAGGAGAAAAATTGCTTATTTTGACAAACTAAAACTGCATTATTTTTTTTAAGGCAGAAAATTTTGAAAAAAGTGGAAAAACCCAGCAGTGATTAAATACCACCAAAAGAAGGCTCTGTGTGAAGAATATTAAATTGGGTACAGTGTTGCATGACTGCGTAATTGTCATTCAAAGTGCGACAGTACTAAAAGCTGAAAAATGGCCTAAGCAGGAAGGGGGTGAAGGTGCCCTATATTGAGGTGGTTAAGGTGATACTTGTGCATGGTTTCATTTTTTTCAGCTAGCTGCCATAACCCCAGTATTTTTAGGAATGCTGAGCGTTTCTCTTTAGGATAAAAGTGGTCTCTGCGGCTGATTTGCCGCAAGATCACCTGGCGGCGGGAGAGGTGCCCACCCCCCGCCGGTAGCGGCGGAGACTGTCATCCTCCCATGGATGCCTGGCTGCTGACTGAGGGGAAGATGGCCCCTGCTCGACTCCATGTCACGGGAGGCGGAAGTGACGTCAAACGTCAATTCCGCCCATAGCTCTTAAAGGAGCATTCTTTTTATTTATTCAAGTGACTTTTATTTTTTTTTTAATTATTGGATTTTAGTGTAAATATGAGATCTGAGGTCTTTGTTCTCATATTTAAGAGGTCCTGTCATGCTTTTATTTATTTTTTTTTTAAGCTCGCGTGCAGAAGCGAACACGTACATCAGTAGTGCCTGCATATGAAACCGGTGATCAAACATGTGGGGTATTGCTGTGATCGGTAGAGCGAGAGCAATAATTATAGCCTTAGACCTCCTCTGTAACTCAAAACATGCAACCTGTAGAAATTTTTAAACTTCGCCTGTGGAGTTTAAGGGTAAAAGTTTGTCGCCATTCCACGAGCGGGCACAACTTTGAAGCGTGACATGTTGGGTATCAATTTACTCGGCGTAACCTTATCTTTCACAATATAAAAAATTGAGCTACATTTACTGTTTTGTTTTTTATTTATTTTTATTTTATTAAAAGTGTATTTTTTTTTTTCAAAAAAAAGTGCGTTTGTAAGACCGCTGTGCAAATACGGTGTGAGTTTTGCAACGACTGCCATTTTTTATTCTCTAGGGTGTTAAAACCCCCAAACAAGTGTAAAAAAATAAAATAAAAATGGTCCTTAAGTGGTTACGTTTTTTTATATAGTGCTCGAAAAAGTATAATCCTATTGAATAAGGTACTACATAAAATTTTTGTTTTCTCTCCCAGCAAAGGCCCTGAAATGGTAGCAGCTCCACGTCCTGACAGACTGGTGAGCCGGCTAAAGAGCATAACTTTGGATGATGCTAGTGCACCCCGTCTTATGGTTCTGCGTCAGCCTAAAGGTCCGGATAACACGAAGGTGTGTGGGTTTTTTTTTTTTGTGCTGACTTGGATGTAAATATCTTTTATTAAGAACCTTTATATTGTCTACTTTCTTTCCTGACCATTGAGGGATACACCGTTCAGGTTCTACTGGCATCTAAAAAAGATAACCCCTCATCCCAGTATGTCTTTTTTTATTTTTCTTTGCTAGCTGCTTTTTCTTCAGTCAAGATCCCTGCTGCTGAGCTAGTCTTTATATGCAGCTATCCAAATCGGCATTTCCCAATCTTGACTTTGGAGTGCCATACCCAAACCCCCCTAGACTGGATGTGCAGGTAAAGCCTGGAAGATGACCTTCAAGCAACATCTTGGTAGACTTGCCCTTTGACCGTAGGCTTGGAAGAGCTCCTTTTTTTAATCCACGGTCTCAACCCAAATTTGGCACCCAGTCTGCCCAGAAATCTTAGACACCAAAGTCTCCAAAACCCCTCAGATAAATCTTCAGCGTGAGGGGTGCCTCTGCTTTCCCAGGTGGGAGGAGGAGTCTGTTGACCATTGTGTATACTTGAAGGCTGCATTCACACCCGGGTGTTTTGAATCGCGGGCAGATTTGCCACAATTCTGCCTGCAATTTCAAAACAACCAGTTGTGCGGCAAAATGAATTGCGTGAAGCTTGTCGCCCAAAAAAGTTCAGGCGCTTCTTTTGGGCGACATGCTTCATACAATGTGTTTTGCTGCGATTGCAGCACGATTTATCCCGGCAGAACCTCACCGCGTTTAGGTGCCATTCAAATGAATGGCATCTGAAATGTGTTGTGCGATTTGCCTGGTTGGTCTACTGGTCTATTTCCTGTTCAGTTCCCAAACCTAAAGAGAGCAGCTGCCCATTCTTGGATCTCAGGGCTTTAAATGTCTACATTCAGGCACAGAAATTCTGCATGAAATTCACCAGGTCTGTCATAGCCTTCGTAGACTTCATTGTGTTTCATTTACTAAAGGGAAATGCACTGTGCAGTTGCTCCAGAGCTTATTAAATATAATAAATCTTCATTTTGCAAAGAATACCCAATCATGTAAGGAAAAAAACAGCATTTTTGCTTGCACTTGATTGGATGATAGTTTAGCAGAGCTTCTCATTTACCAAGCTCTAGAGCAGCTGCACCAGTTTTTTTTTGTACCCGTGTTAAATCCTTCTATAGAGGCCAGGTTATAAATCAACCGTTAAAGACCTATTTTACACACCTTCCCAATGTAAAGAAGCAAGTATCTTTTTATTGGGCAAGCTACACCATAGACTCAGACATGTAGTAGTAATAATTAGACATTCAAAAGTTTTATGTGTTTTTTTTTTTTTTTCTTCTTCTGCCATATGCTACTGTGTAGATTATGCTTTAAGGTTATTTTTGTGCTTTACTGATCTAATGGCAGACTAACTGAAATGGCATGACAGACCAACAGCTAATGTTACACTCTGAAAACATACGCTTATATTTAAACACTTAAAATAGTCTAAGTGCAGGCACCTAAAGGTTTATAGGTTATTACACAGGTTTTAGTTGATCTGAAAGGTTATAGTTGATCTGAGTGACCAGCATGCACCCGCCCATTCACGCGCAGTATGACAGGCTTGCAGCGCCGTAAACTTCTCACGTTGCCATGACAACGGGCGGCGTTGGAAGTGCCCACCCCGTTGTGATGGCGACAAAGCCCTCGGCACTGACTCCTGGGAAATGACACACATCTCCCAGGAGCAGTAGCAAGCAGAGGTTAGTGACGTCAGGAGCCGCAGTGTGGAAGAGGAAGATTTGAAGGGACCACATAGCAACAGGGATTAAAGGTAAGTAAAAAAAAAAAAAAAAAAATTCTCCAAATATGACATAACATTTGTTATATTTGCTGCACAGTAATAATGGCTGCAACTCCACTAGTGAACTGAGTGCAAAACATAGCAGTAACCTTTATAGATGGTTTCCTAATGACAAATGTTTTCTGAAGTAGGGAAAGGTTAGAGGGGGGGGGGGGGGGGGGGGGGGGAAATGTACTCAACTTTAAAAAAAAATTTTTTTTTTTTTTTAACGAGGGGGAGCAATCCAATATCAGTCATAATAAAATAAAAAACCCTAGGTAATAAAGGGTGTGATCCTGAAATGGGATACATAGCTGTAGATATAAAGGATAAGTTCACCTTTTTAGTGTGAGAAGCTTCCTCCATGTACAGGTCCTTCTCAAAAAATTAGCATATTGTGATAAAGTTCATTATTTTCTGTAATGTACTGATAAACAGACTTTCATATATTTTAGATTCATTACACACAACTGAAGTAGTTCAAGCCTTTTCTTGTTTTAATATTGATGATTTTGGCATACAGCTCATGAAAACCCAAAATTCCCATCTCAAAAAATTAGCATATTTCATCCGACCAATAAAAAAAAAGTCATCCTTCAAATAATTATGTTCAGTTATGCACTCAATGCTTGGTCGGGAATCCTTTTGCAGAAATGACTACTTCAATGCGGCGTGGCATGGAGGCAATCAGCCTGTGGCACTGCTGAGTTGTTATGGAGGCCCAGGATGCTTCGATAGCGGCCTCAAGTTCATCCAGAGTGTTGGGTCTTGCGTCTCAACTTTCTCTTCCCAATATCCCACAGATTCTCTATGGGGGTTCAGGTCAGGAGAGTTGGCAGGACAATTGAGCACAGTAATACCATGGTCAGTAAACAATTTACCAGTGGTTTTGGCACTGTGAGCAGGTGCCAGGTCGTGCTGAAAAATGAAATCTTCATCTCCATAAAGCTGTTCAGCAGATGGAAGCATGAAGTGCTCCAAAATCTCCTGATAGCTAGCTGCATTGACCCTGCCCTTGATAAAACACAGTGGACCAACACCAGCAGCTGACATGGCACCCCAGACCATCACTGACTGTGGGTACTTGACACTGGACTTCAGGCATTTTGGCATTTCCCTCTCCCTAGTCTTCCTCCAGACTCTGGCACCTTGATTTCCGAATGACATGCAAAATTTGCTTTCATCCGAAAAAAGTACTTTGGACCACTGAGCAACTTCTGCCGCTGTTTCTGGTTCAAAGGTGGCTTGACCTGGGGAATGCGGCACCTGTAGCCCATTTCCTGCACACGCCTGTTCACGGTGGCTCTGGATGTTTCTACTCCAGACTCAGTCCACTGCTTCCGCAGGTCCTCCAAGGTCTGGAATCGGTCCTTCTCCACAATCTTCCTCAGGGTCCGGTCACCTCTTCTCGTTGTGCAGCGTTTTCTGCCACACTTTTTCCTTCCCACAGACTTCCCACTGAGGTGCCTTGATACAGCACTCTGGGAACAGCCTATTTGTTCAGAAATTTCTGTGTCTTACCCTCTTGCTTGAGGGTGTCAATGATGGCCTTCTGGACAGCAGTCAGGTCGGCAGTTTTGCCCATGATTGCGGTTTTGAGTAATGAACCAGGCTGGGAGTTTTTAAAAGCCTCCGGAATCTTTTGCAGGTGTTTAGAGTTAATTAGTTGATTCAGATGATTAGGTTAATAGCTCGTTTAGAGAACCTTTTCATGATATGCTAATTTTTTTGAGATAGGAATTTTGGGTTTTCATGAGCTGTATGCCAAAATCATCAATATTAAAACAAGAAAAGGCTTGAACTACTTCAGTTGTGTGTAATGAATCTAAAATATATGAAAGTCTGTTTATCAGTACATTACAGAAAATAATGAACTTTATCACAATATTCTAATTTTTTGAGAAGGACCTGTATTTTCTCCAACATAGGGTTGAGAGGGTAGGGAACAGAAGTGTGAAGCCTTAAACTGCTATCTTTTCATTGATTTTGGAATTTGCTGTTAGTTGACACACCTTTTTATGACCACCTTCAGCCATCGATTTTTATCTGAATGCATTCTGGCCATTGGGAGTTCTGTTCTCTAATCCAGCAGAGTACCTATTAAAAAGGCTTTATCAATATGTCAATTTTTTTCTTGGTTTAGGATAGTGCCCTAAAAGTATTCGGTTTCTACATGATTGTGGTGCGAGTCCTTGATTATACATGCATCTGGCTTTAATTTTTTTTTTTTTTTTTTTTTTACCTATACAGGGATTTGGCATAGAGAGAAAGATCCGTCAAGCTGGTGTCATCGACTGAATTTTTTTTTCCATCCACAAAAGCACATTACCTAATAAAGTATAATACCATGGGGTATTGTGGAGAGCAACATCTCTCTTTGCAGCCCCTGAATTTGGAGATTTTCTGTACAACTGTTGCATCTATTTTTAACACCTTCCGTCTCGCGTTCACCTTGGAAATTCTTGAAAAGCCTTTTTTTTTTTTTATTTTTTATTTTTTTTTTTTTAATTATGCACATTTGCAAGTGAGGATTTAAGTTGAAGCCTTAGTATATTCTGTTTCCTTTTTAAAGAAGCTTTGATTTGAATTGTGCATCTTAACACTTTTTTTTTTTTTTTTGTTTTCCCCCTCTTTGTCCGATCTAAAAGTGTGACTTAACCCTTTGAAATTCTGCACGCAACACTGTTTAGCATATATTCTACCTCCTTTACTGCATTTTTTTTTTTTTTCTCCCTTCTCAGAGGACCACATACTGATGGTGGAATATATTCTATTCAGCAATGCTTTGAAGCGCTCCTTTTTCATTGAATGACAGCCAAATGCTAAATTTTTTATATATCAAGATTTGAATATTTTATTCAAGTGAATGAACCGAAGCCGTTTAGAATTGAAAGCATTTATTATTATTATTTTTTTTTTTGTTATAACGACTTTGGAACTGCAGATATCCTCAAGGGTGACATGTGCCATCATTGTAAAATTTAAAAATCTTTGAAAACGCACAGGGTTTTTTCTTTGCTGCTTCCATGGGCAGCTTCTAAATGTTCATAAAATTTAAAGGAAAATAAAATGTGCCTGAATTTTATTTTATTCAGTTTACAAAAACCACTTGTACCATTAATTCTTTAGGCTTTTCATAGCTATACTGATCTTTGCATCAGCATAAATAGAAAATTGGGTTTTTTTTGTTTGTTTTTTTTGTTTGTTTTTTTTTTTGGTTTTTGTTTTTTCCCTCTAACCTGCCATTACCCAGGCAGGCCTGTGGCTCTAACCTTGAAGCCCTTTCCCTCTTTCCCCTTCAGTACGATTTTGCTGCCCACCACAAATTCTCAAGCCAGGAAGTACATTTATTCAAAGTATTTTAAACCAGAAAGATCAAGATTTCTTTCTTCCTGGATTGATGGAAGAGTTCTTGTGTTTTTCTATTTTTTTTCTACTTCTGTGATTTAGAGGTTCTTCTGTTAAGAGACCTACCTTTGTAAAAACAAACTTGGCTCCAGATTTTCTGTTTAATGGCAAAAAAATTGAAAAATAGAATAAAGTTTTACCAATTTAATTTTGAAATCCCTGGTCTTTTATTTAACTACACATGATACATGTCAGCCAGTAACTTTCAATCACAAAATGAGCATAGACAAAATTGGGTACATTAACTCATGGACCATAAATATGTTGAGACAACATTGACACTATCAATCAAGGCCTGTATATTTTTAAGAAGATTTAATTGAACATGTAGTTAACTTTTTTGTTAATGCATATCTAAATCAAAAGCATATGTTTAGCTGTTCAATGTTGGTCTATTGCAAGTTTGTTGAACTGGCAGGATCACCAGGTACTTGGAGTCCACAGTGCAGAGTGGCAACACTATATTGCAGGTGATCTCCTCCATTGTACCCAGTGCATGCTACAAGATATTGATATCGGGAAGCTGTAATCCCTCTCAGCTTTCTGCCCCACATGACTCCATATCATATGGGGCATGTCAAGGTTGCTGATTTTCAGAGGCACACTTTTTTTTTTTTTTTTTTTTCTCCTTTATCATATCCACAAGAGGATTGCTTCCCAATGTCTATCAGGATCATTGAGCTGCCCTGTATGACATTAGTGTCATGTGGGGCAGCTCGGGAGAATGTCACATGCCTGCCAGAGCTAATCGGGCAGGTACAGGGTGAAAGTGAAAACTCCCTGTAGTGGCGTGGGTTAGAGGCAGCACAGACTGTAAATGTTCAGCCCACAGATTTCTTGGTTATTGCAGCAACTGAGGATAAAGATCATGTGACAAAGACCGTAAAATAGGGTATCGAGAATTGAGTTTCATACAGCAATAGAAGTATCATACCATACACGTTTTAGATTAAGAAGCATAAACACATGGGTTTTGATACTTTAAAACAATGAATACTGGTTTTTAATCACCTGTGAGACGATATTCATAATTGTGAATAAAAACACATTACCCTTTTTTTGTTTTTAATGCTTCATTCCTCCCAAAAAGTAATTCAAAATTAAATATATGAGCACACTTGGGCAGACGGAAAGTCCTTTTGTTAGTTCAAAGCTGATAATGCCGATCGGGGCAACAAATATGGATGCACTAAAATGGTTGGCTTCCAAAGGAAAGTGAGATGCGAGTCCAACCATTAAACAGTAGCCATGCACCTGGGTAGCTCTCCAGAAGATGGAAGCAAACTCTGTAACAAAGTCCAGAAATTGAAATAGAAAGCGGGGGGGGGGGGGGGGGGAAATCTCACCGCTCCAGGAACACAAACAGATGGTGAACCTCTCTCTGTTTGGAAGCCGTAGGTGCTGGCAATTGCTAGTAGCAATGAAGAGCAACAAACTCTGGACTGCCACACTCTTGAAAAAAACACCTATCTTTATTTTAAAAAACTTTTGAACACATTTTTACAGTTGAAGCACTTTGTCACAATGTCACTATTTCCTTCTTTTTTTTTTTTTGTAGCACACTTTTGCATTTGTATTTTGCATATATTATTTTTTTTTTTTTCTTTTTAGTATTGATTCACTTTCATCACTTTTCAATAACCTTTGGGAATGAGATAGTCATGGTACTAAATGGGTGTTTACCTGAGATAGCTAATTATCATGGATTGTTTTCACATTTGCACCCATTGAGTAGTCCATTTACCATAATTATTCAGTCACATGGGTCTAACCCTGAGTATTTCATTGATTTCCTGTGTTGTGATTGTCAGCTATGAATAAGCACTACTGCTAGTGCGAGACGTCAGCTCTTTTGTCTGCTGTGTCCAGAGTTTTTTTCCTGTTCAAACTTTGTAACAGCAATAAAAGCGCCTCGAAGTGCAACAGCAATGCATGGATGTTATGAGCCTATATTCTGAACTGAGTTTCTTAAATCAAATGCTTATTAAATTAACCTCGGTGCTGCTGCACTTGGTGGTGCTTTCTTTTTTTGTAATTAAATTAAAAGCCATGGTCTCGTGTATAAGCATGCCTTTGGTATGTCTTTGAGTAAGACCCCATACACTATACAAGTCTAAAACCATGTAGTGCAAGGGCCTGCCTGATTGCATACAAATTGGAACTCTTAAGGTTTAACCTCGTATGGTTTTGGTAAATCTGAAGGGAAAAAATCTACAGGAAATTTTAGTGTATCCAGCTTAAAGCAAATGTTTAACTCTGCAGGTTGAATGAAAAAAAAAACCTGACAGCTCCAGTTGAAGCCACTATACTACTAACCAAGCAAGGTTAGCTCAGCAATCTCCCCTGCTGAGCTGTTGTGTTCTAGTGGGGAGGTGGAGTTAATTTTTTTATTTTTTTTTTAGGGATATGCTTTAGCCCCCCCCCCCCCCCCCCCCCCCTCTCCACCTGGAGGAGACAACCCCCTTTCACAGTTGGAGATGGCAGGGAAATGTAATCATAGGCAACTGATATTGAGTATATGGAACTGCGTACTCAACTAATGGCCCGTACACACAATCCGAATGTCATGCCACAGATCGTACAACCTTTTTCGCTTAATAGTCAAAAGTAGAAATTGAATAGGTAAAAGTCAAATTCTTGTACGACAGGGAAAAAAAAAATCGTAAGTGATGTCATGTGTTGTAATGTATTTGTATTATATTTTAGGATGACAAATTGTACGATCTGGAATCGTACAAGGACAATTTTTGTGCATGTCCGATCAAATAATATCGGATGAACTGTCGTGATCGGCTCTTGGAAGTAGTGTACACGCGATCCGAAAATCGTACGATTCTTCCTCGGATGACAGTTTTCATACGATATTCGGATCGTGTGTACGGGCAATTTAGGATTTTCATTCCTTGAATGTAATGCAGGACAATGTGCCAAATGGTGACCTAACTGGAGATGATGCTCTGCTGGACCTACTAATTTAAAAACTGCACACAGCTGGTTACAGATGTAGAAGTTTAGAATAATTTAGGCAATAGTGGTCAGAGTAATTGCTTGTGCTGTAAATTATGGGAAAGGGCTATAGCGCCTGTAAAAAAAAAAAAAAAAAAAACCTCTCCTCTCCAGTGTGAAAGCCTGAGTGCTTTCACACTGGAGCATGCGCTGGCAGGATGTTAAAAAAAGTCCTGCAAGCAGCATCTTTGAGGCGCTGTAGGCACGGAGTCTACCTCGCTCCTAAAGCACCCTTTCCCATTGACATCAATGGGCAGTGCCGGCAAACTCTTAACACTTTTTTGGTATTTAGCAAGGGTTAAAAGCAGCCGAAAAGGGCTGCAAAAACTATGGTAAAGTGCCGCTAAAAATAGCAGCGCTTTACTGCCAACACCCCCGTGTGAAAGTAGCCTTACAAGTTCAGAGAGTTCTCACTACTGGGGGGGGGAGAATAAATAAATCCAGGCAGCCCGCCAAGTTTAATCACAACATGTGAATAAGTAGAAACAAAGTATCTTTTTTGTTTTTTCATCAAAAGAAAGAACTCGGGCGTGTAAATGAAGGAAGTTTTACCATTTAAAGACCAAACCTTTTCTGACATTTTGGTGCTTACAAGTAAAAATCATTGTCTGCTAGAAAATTACTTGGAACACCCAAACATTAGAACTTTTTTTTTTTTTTAGCAGAGACCCTAGAGCAGTGATGGCAAACCTTGGCACCTCCAGATGTTTTGGAACTACATTTCCCATGATGCTCATGCACTCTGCAGTGTAGTTGAGCATCATGGGAAATGTAGTTCCAAAACATCTGAGGTGCCAAGGTTTGCCATCACTGCCCTAGAGCATAATATTGTGGTTGTTGCAATATTTTGTCCCACCGTATTTCCACAGCGGTCTTTCAAACGCAAATTTTTTTATTATTTTTTAATAAAAAAATACACTTTAGTGGGTTTTTTTTTTTTATTCATTTAACGGTAAAGTTGGCGCAATTTTTTTTTTTTTGTGTAATGTGAAAGAAGATGTTACACTGTGAGAATCGTGATCTTTATTCTGAACAAAAATGATTCTCATTTTAGCCAAAATCGTGCAGCTCTACTGTGCACCATGTTACATTATACTAATTGGGATCAAATTCTTGCAACTAAGAACACTAAAGTGGAAGTGTAAAGGACATCAAACTGGCATTAATCTGTGCATTCCACTAGATTTCAAATATGAAAGAGCAAAAGGCAAAGCATAATAAGGGGGGAGAATGTATGTAAATATATTTTTAAAAACTGAAGGGTCACGATCAGCATTTGCAAACTACAAAGAATGTAGTGAATTCAAAAGTGTGTAACATCTCTCATACCCATAAAAGCATCAGTGCAAACCAAGATAAGTTTGATCTACATCTACATCTACCAACCAGAACCATAGAGATTATAGGAGATGTTCCAGTCCTTGGTCAGCTGACGGAATCTTTAGTCCCAGGTCCCTGGTCGAATGGGAGAGCCCAGGGCGGGGGAGGATCTTTTGACATCTGTAAATGCAATCCAGCAGCTTATTAGCTGATAGGATTGCATGTATTAAAGTCCATTGCCAGCTGTAAAAGATACTTGGATCATCCCAGTATAATCACTGCAACCCCCACAACATAGAGGAAAAAGAGGTGGATGACTGCACAACCGATGATAAAAGTTGGATTTCTTTATTTCAACATGTTAAAAATCTTGACAACCACACCATAGCATAATGCACAGGGTGCATGGTTTCTGTCAGGGCCGGACTGGCCTACCGGGATATTTCCCGGTAGGCTGCCTGCCCTGGGGCCGCTTTGCGGCTTCTGTGCTCCCCTGTTATGCTCCTGTGAACACGGAGCTGGCCGGGTCTGTGTTCGGCGGCTGCTCCGTAACACGGTCCCGCCCCCCTAGACTGGCTCATGTGATAGTAGATAGAAGAATCCACCTATCACACAGCCGGTCTAGGGGGCGGGACCGTGTTGCAGAGCGGGAGCGGCCGCCGAACACAGACCCGGCCAGCTCCGTGAAACACAGGAGAGATGCCTGTGAGTAAACTGTGTGCCTGGACAGGGGGATCAGCAGAGGGGCCGCATATAAAGGAAATGAGCTTTCTATATTCCTCCATGCAGCCACTGAATGCTTGGAGGAGGGAGAGGAGGAGAATAAAGCATTCAGCGGCTGCATGGAGGAATATAGAAAGCTCATTTCCTCTATATGCCGCCCTCTGCTGATCCCCCATCCAACTTCTTTTACTGCCCCCCCCCCTTCTTGTGCTTCCCCCCCCCCCCAGTGCTCTCCTCCCCACCAGACTCTCCAGCTCCCCCACCAGACTCTCCAGCCCCCCCCCACAGTTCCCTCAACCCCTGTTCTTTCTGCCACAGTACTCTCCAGCCCCCTGTGCTCCCCCCCCCAGTGCTCCCCAGCCCCCATCCCAGTGCTCCCCAGCCCCCATCCCAGTGCTCTCCAGCCCCCCCAGTGCTCTCCAGCCCCCATCCCAGTGCTCTCTACCCCCCACCGTGCTCTCCACCCCCGTGCTCTCCACCCCTGTTCTTTTTTTCTCCCCCACCAGTGCTCTCACAAGCTCACCCCAGCACTCTCCACTCCCCCCTGCATTTTGCCCCCACCCATGTGCTCTCCAACCCCACCAGTGCTCTCCAGTCCCCCTTGCTTTCCACCCCTGTACTTTCTGGCCCCCATGGGTGCTCTCAAGCTCCCCCCCATTGCTCTCCACTCCCCCCTGCTCTTTGTACCCCCCAGTGCTCTCCAGCCCTGTTTTTCTGCCCCCCCTCCCAGTGCTCTCAAGCTCCCGTCTAGTGCTCTTCGCCACCCCACACTCTTACCCCCCCCCCCCAGTGCTCTCAGCCTCCCGTGCTCTCCACCCCTGTTATTTTTGCCCCCCCCCCCCAGTGCTCTGCACTCCCCACCCCCTGTGATCTCCACTCCCCCCTGCTCTTTGCCCCCACCCATGTGCTCTCCAACCCTGCCAGTACTCTCTGCTCCCCCTTCTCTCCAGCTCCCACCCAGTGCTCTCCACTTCCCAGGACCAGAGGACAGGCTAACTGGGGCTGGAAAGTGAGGACGGCTGAAGGTGCAGGTGGCCAGGGACCACTCCATCTCACACCAAACAGATCCTCTGGAAGGAGCACTGTCCCCATCCAAAACGAGAACAGCCCCTGCCTGCTGCTGGCCATCATGGATATCCTGCTGGCATGCAAGGTACTGTACCGAGCATCAACAACACACCTTCCCACAGACAGGGACTGCAGACGGAGACATGGGGCACAGTGAGGCTACATTCATGGGCACAGTGAGACTGCTTTCACGGCACAGTGAGGCCGCATTGATGGGCACGGTGAGGCCGCAATGGTGGGCACGGTGAGGCCGCAATGGTGGGCACGGTGAGGCCGCAATGGTGGGCACAGTGAGGCCACATTCACAGGCAGAGTAAAGCTTCATTTGATGGGCACAGTGAGGCTGCATTTGATGGGCACTGGTGAGGCTGCATTTGATGGGCACTGGCGAGGCTGCATTTGATGGGCACTGGCGAGGCTGCATTTGATGGGCACTGGTGAGGCTGCATTGAGCTCTTGTATCATGTCTGCAGTCTCTGAGGGAGTCTGAAGAGGAGTCAAGAGTGGGAGCGCCGCCAGGATGGGGATCATGGGAGAAGTCAGACGTGTGTGGACTGTGGAGAGGAGACTATAGGATAAAACCAGAGCCACCAAGCTGGAGCCGACTGACTGAGCCCTGCTTGGTGCACCTGAGAGGAGGTCAGTGACAGCACTGCCATGCCAGTCTGAAGGGGAGTCACTGATGTAAGGGGGGAGAGAGTACAATAATGAAACGGGGCACTGATATAAAGGGTTTCCCCCTTATATCAGTAACCCCCCCCCCCCTTACCTTAGTGTATTCTTTCTGCGGAATGTGGTCCCCCCCCCCCCCACGTTCTGAGTTCCTGGGGTCCTCCTTGATGATTGACCACTTTTAACTGGAATTTTATTATTTTTTTTTATTATATATATATATATATATATATATATATATAATCTATCCCTATGTGATTTAATATCTGTCTTTTTTTTTATATAATACACTCTTCAAATGTGCTTTAAAATATATGGTTTTCCCTTTCTCGAACCAGAAAATAATGACGTTATGCTGTTGCGCTGGTATAATAATGCTGTGGGGCTGGTATGAAATTTTTTCCAGGGCTGAATTTTATTCCCAGTCCGGCCCTGGTTTCTGTGTTTCATGTCGCAGATCCTTAATCATAACCTGTACATT
Source organism: Lithobates sylvaticus (assembly GCA_028564925.1). Classification (NCBI taxonomy): domain Eukaryota; kingdom Metazoa; phylum Chordata; class Amphibia; order Anura; family Ranidae; genus Lithobates; species Lithobates sylvaticus. Next base: position 274,439,312 of record CM053027.1, on the reverse strand, counting down.
GCTGGGGCTTTAGTGGTTAGTACCGCTTTCACCTAAGGTCTCTAAAGAAGGCACACCCACACAATGAAGCTTGATGAGAAGTGTTTCAATCTTAAACTGCATAAATGGTTCTTTACTGTTATTGTGTTGGTTTTAAGGATGAGGCATTCTCTTCCACAATTGGTGTCAGTGGAGAGTGTAAATTAATTCAAAGAACTTTTGGATGCGTTTCTTAGCGAACACAATGTACTGGGCTATGGAAATTGGTAGTGACCTAAATGCACACCATATACACTCGTTGATCTGACTGGAATGGTATCTTTAATCCAACCTTGCATACTATGTACGACTATCAAGGAATTCTAAAATATACTGCATGGGTCTTCCAACAGGATAATGACAAATGACGCACATCTAAATGCACTCAAGAATAGCTATGAGCAAAACCTTGGTATGTTCTGAAGTAGCTTTCTATGAGCCATTATCTGAATCCTATCGACAGCCAATGAAAAGCTGAAACATGCAGTTTGGGGAAGGCACTCTTCAGACCTGTGACAACTGGAGCTGTCTGCTCAAGAGGCTAAACTACCTTTTGGCAGGTGCAGAAGTCTTTTTGGGAGATACATAAATCACTTATAAGCTGTGATTCCCTCTAAAGCATCGTACACACGATTGGATTTTCGTCAGGAAATTGTGTGATGACAGACTGCCTAAAATCCAACCGTTAGTACGCTCCTTCAGATAATTGTCCAACTTTCCGCCAACAAATATTGGATGGCAGGCTAGTAAATTTTCGGTGGACAACGGTCTGTTGTCAGATTTTCGTATTGTGTGTACACAAGTCTGTCGCACAAGTACAAACATGCATGCTCGGAATCAATGCTCACCAAACACGACATTAGCAAAAGGTGCCCAAAGGGTGGCGCTCGAGCTGAAATTCCATGTAGTACGTCACTACGTTTGTGTTTGGCTGACAATTGTGTGCCATTAGTATGCAAGGCAAGTTCCTGGCACGCGCCCTTCAGACAAAAGTCTGATGCTCTGTTGGCCAACAATCCAATCGCGTGTACGAGGCTTAAGGCTGGGTTCAAACTAGTGCAAATTGGATGCGGTTTCTCCGCTTTCAATTCGCATGACAGGAGATTGTGACTGGCTCTCAATGGAGCCGATTCACATATCTCTGTGGCAGCTGCGGAGCAGAGTGCATAGGAGTCTTGTGCGTCTTTGGCTCCATTTCAGGTCCAAATTCAAGCAAAAGTTTGGGCCTGTTTCATCCCTGAAATGAAGAACAAGGATGCAACGGACCCCTGCCATGTGCCGCATGCAAATACAGTGTGAACCTGGCCTAAAGGTTGTGCAGTCATCATTTTTGTCTGTCATTTGTACTCGGAGACTCTTGTGGATATTTAAAGAGGAGGTCCACCTGAACTATTTTATTTTTTTTAAAGTCAGCAGCTACAAATACTGCAGCTGCTGACTTTTAATAAATAGACACTTACCTGTTCCAGGGTCCAGCGATGTCGGCAGAAGATGGCGAGCGATCGCTCGTCTCTCGGCTGCCCCCGCTACCATCCTCTGTCAGGGAATCAGGAAGTGAAGCTTGCGGCTTCACTGCCCGGCTCCCTACTGCGCATGCGTGTCTTTGTTGGTCCCCGTTGCGTCCTGGGAACTGTGTGTTTCCCAAGACACAACGGGAATCCTCGGATATGGGCGGGCATCCTCGGATAGGGGCAGGGCAGCTAGTCCCGGAAGTGGCACCGGGGGGGGGGGGGGGATCCGATAAGCGAAAGTTCCACTTTAGGGTGGAGTTCCACTTTAACCATTTGCCGACCGTTTGAAGGCGGCAGAATGGCACTCCTGCGCAAATCACTGTAGCTGTACAGTGGTTGGTGCTCCCGCCCGCCGTGTCAGGAGCCGATGCACATGCGATCGCTCCTGACAGATGGAGAGCTGTCAATGTAAACGGACAGATCTCTGTTCTGTCAGGGGTGAGGAGACTGATCTGTTGTTCCTACTGCTTAGGAACAACAATCGGTCTCCTCCCCCAGGCAGTCCCACCCCCCCCCCCCCCCCCACAGAAACACTCCCTAGGACACACATGTAACCCCTTGATCGCCCTCTAGTGTTAACCCCATTTCCTGCCAGTGACATTCGTACAGTAAGCAGTGGCTATTTTTAGCCGATCGCTGTATAAATGTCAATGGTCCCAAAATAGTGTCAAGTGTCCGTTCTGTCTGCCGCAATGTTGCAGCCATGATAAAAATCGCAGATCGCCGCCATTACTAGTGTTCTGCTTCGCGTTATTGAACTGTTGTATAACACTAGTCAGACAGCTTAACAATAATTCAGAAGTCAAGAAACGTGAGACATCAAATCTGTATGTATTCTTTTTCCGAATAACTTTGTAAAACTACAACATAAACATAAACAAAACATATGTGTCAGTACATTAAAACATTATACAGCAGCTTCACTCTATCAGTGAGTGTACTCACAGACAATTCCATCATTAATCCAGGAATAGATGAGAGCTCTTCTGTCTGCAGTCTGTTATATCATGGAGCAGTCATAAAATTAAGGAATTACAGTTCCAGGTTAAAGGTTACTGCTCTTTACTGTGAAGATACCAGTTCCAGGTTAAAGGTTACTGCCTTGAATGTAAAGGAATTCCTTTTCCTAGTGACAAAATAATAACTAACTCTGGCCACTAGATGGCAACAATGTCAAACCAACATTGCAGTATAATCTGTAACAGCACATAGCACATATTACTATGACAATATGGGCAGAACAACAAGTACAAAAAAATTTTTTTTATAATAAAAATGCCATAAATCAATCCCCCATTTTGTATACGCTATAAATTTTTGCGCAAACAAATATACGCTTATGGCGATATTTTTTTATATATTTTTGGGGGATATTTATTATAGCAAAAAATATTGTGTTTTTTCTTTTCAAATTTGTTGCTCTTCTTTTGTTTATAGTGCAAAAAATAAAAACTGCAGAGGTGATCAAATACCACCAAAAGAAAGCACTATTTGTGGGGAAAAAAAAGGACATAAATTTTGTTTGGGTACAACGTCACACGACCGCACAATTGTCAGTAAATGCAATGCAGCGGCGTATCACAAAAAATGGCCTGGTCAGGAAGGGGGTACATTTTTCTGGGGCTGAAGTGGTTAAGGAATTGTAATGGAAGGAAAGTGACCTGGGGTTTGCTGTGGTCATAAGGTCAGTATAAAAGGGGGCATACCCAAGAAGTAGTCAGAAATAAAAATGAAGAAGTAAAGGGCTAACGTGAGAAGAACTCTGATGGAAAAGGAGATTTAGGGGCTGGCCTTTTAAAGGCGAGACTCCTACCAATTCAGGCTGGCCTGCGGCCCGCCTTCCTATTTGTACTCAAAGATTCTTGTGAATATTTAAGGAAAGGTAATGGAAGGAAAGTGGGAAAGTAACCTGGGATTTGCTGTGGTCAGTATGCCTAAAAGGGGGCAAAAAAAACAAAGACAGTAGGATGAGCATGAAAAGGAGGTTTATTGAAACAAATGCATATTGATTAATTTGTCAAATGTACAAATGCCTGAGACATCTCGATGAGTGGCTCTGGAATGTTCCTGGAGTAGCATGAAGATTTCCACCTGCCTAACCTCTCGATAATGTGAACAGCAACCTTCTGGCAGGAAGCCACAGAAGCACCCCCTATCCTGAAGGAATGATCCGAGTATGACTTGGGGGTCCAACCCCAGATTCACTAAGAGGATGCGGCAATGCTTAACATCGCTGAGGTGAGAGGGGCCCCGCGGAATGGCAGGAGTGGACTGTCCCTGGGTTTATCCACTATCTGGGCCATGAGCTGATCCAAAACTGTAACTGTGCACGAACTAGTGCCGATCTCAATAAACCTAATATCGGTACCAGATCCTGTATGCTGTGTTTTACAAGCATCCAGGTGCAACCGGTAGTGGTCAGGATACCTGACTAACCGCTTAATGGAAAGCGCACGGGACTTTGCTCCAGTACGAGTGAATTCACCTGGTCTAAGGAGCCTGTAGAAAGCTAAATACATGCCACGGAAAATATGCCCAGTGATTGGAAGCCTGATAGTCGAGCTAGGGGGGTTGCTTTTCTGAATACCCTTTAGAATGGCCCTAATGCAATATGCCTAGAATATAGATGACCTATAGGGATGCCGTAAGGAAGTGAAGTGTTGGATACCTGCCAAGTATCCCTTGATGGTGTTGTGGGACAATTTAAGCTGTGGGTGTCAGTAGGACACAAAAGCCAAAAGGTATTGACTGTTGTAACAATCAGGCCTAGGGTACCATGTTACACCTTTTGGTACAGTACATACCCCGTTTTGGAAAGTAGACACCCTAAGGAAATTGCTAAGAGGCATGTTGAGCCCATTGAATATTTTATTTTTTTGTCCCAAGTGATTGAATAATGACAAAAAAAAAAGATATATATTGCTCACACATGCCATGGTTATATGTGGAATTGCACCCCAAAATACATTTTGCTTCTTCTCCTGAGTACGGGGATACCACATGTGTGGGACTTTTTTGGGAGCCTAGCCGCGTACGGGGCCCCAAAAACCAAGCACCGCCTTCAGGATTTCTAAGGGTGTAAATTTTTGATTTCTCTCCTCACTACCTATCACAGTTTTGAAGGCCATAAAATGCCAAGATGGCACAACCCCCCCCCCCCCCAAAATTACCCTATTTTGGAAAGTAGACACCCCAAGCTATTTGCTGAGAGGCATGTTGAGTCCATTGAATATTTTATTTGCCACAAGTTGCAGGAAAATTACAAACTTTAAAATTATTTTTTTCACAAAGTTGTCACTAAGTGATATATTGCTCACACATACCATAGGCATATGTGGAATTACACCCCAAAATACATTCTACTGCTTCCCCTGAGTACGGGGATACCACATGTGTGAGACTTTTTGGGAGCCTAGCCACGTACGGGCCCCCGAAACCAAGCACCACCTTCAAGATTTCTAAGGGCTTACATTTTTGATTTCACGCCTCACTACTATCAAAGTTTCGAAGGCCATAAAATGCCAAGATGGCACAAAGCCCCCCCAAATGACCCCATTTTGGAAAGTAGACACCCCGAGCTATTTTCTGAGAGGCATGTAAATATTTTGCAGCTCTCATTTGTTTTTGAAAATGAAGAAAGAAAATAAAGATCGGTGTGATAAAATGCTTTTCCAATTTCCCAATTGCGCTGTCATGAAATGCTTGTAGCTTCCGGTTTCTTAGGCCATAGAGATGATTGGAGCCGTTCTGGTCTCTGATCAGCTCTATGGTCAGCTGGCGGAACCACTGGCTGCATTCTCAGGTTCCCTGTCGGGAAAGGAGAGCCAGAGAAAACCATGGAAGACGGTGGGGGGGGGGAATTCCCTCCCACTGCTTGTAAAAGCAGTCTAGAGGCTAATTAGCTGCTAGGATTGCTTTTACATGAAAACCAACCGCTGGCTGAAAAGAATGATACCAAGATGATACCTAAACCCGCCGGCATCATTCTGGTATAACCACTCAAAGTCCAGCAACATACTAGTACGTTGCTAGTCCTTGTTTGGCATATATTGTAAGCTTTTTTTTTTTTTCATGCAGCCTATGGGCTGAACGAAAAAAAGAGATTGATCGGTGGGTATGCCCACCATTAGAATACCTCCCTTCATCCACCTACTTCTAATGATGGGCATACATGCACCATTTTGTTTTTAACTGGTGGTGAAATCACCTCCAACAGCGCTGGAGTCACGGCTTTATGTATCGTGGTAGCAAACGCTGTTGCTGTCAAGATAAATAAATCTGCGCTGCAGCTGAATGGTGTACCTGCTAAGCAAATGATGGTTAACAATAAAACAAAGTAACATTACAGTATAACAGTAAGACATACCATACCTGCAAAGCAAATACAAAAAAAAAAAAAACATAAAACATTTTTTAACGCAACCTGTGCCTAAAATATATATATGCTGAAGCATGGGGGCATCCTCCCGCAAAAGGTAGGAGCAAATCGCTCCTCCAACCCTGCTGCCCCCATGCTTCGGCATATATGCTCTTTTTTTTTAACTGTGGTGGTGAAATCACCTCCGACATCGCTGGAGTCACGGCTTTATGTATCGTGGGAGCAAACGCTGTTGCGGTCAAGATAAATAAATGTGTGCTGCAACTGAATGGCGTACCTGAAAACAAAAAAATGGTTAACAATAAAACACAATAAAACATTGCAGAATAGAATGCAGTAAAAAAGAGCAGAACAATAGAGAGAGAATAGAGAGAAAGAGAACAATAAAACAACAACTATTTTTGTTTTTTTTATTTTATATTTTTTTGTTTACTTTTTTTTTTATACTTTTTTTTTTATACTTTTTTTTTGTAACTGTAATGGTTCTAACGTAACTGTTGTAACGGTTCCAATGGTTTATGTCTCTCAAAATGCGATGGCATGTTGGGAGACCCTGTGAACATGTGCCTAGTCTGTGCAATGCTGTACCCTACGCTAATACTCAACTAGTGTATGGTAGCGTTCAAAACATTGACCAATGCAAAGACCAGGATTGTCAGGACAGCGGGGACAATAATAATGGGTGTCACGCCTATATCTGCGCTTTCTGCAGACACAGTATTTACTTTGGGGGGCTCGTTGGGTAGGGGTACTCGGGAGGACATAAGGAAAATGCCTCTCATGCAGCTGGCTTACTGCATTTGGTTGGGGTAGGTGAGGTGGAGCACTGTCTGGAAACAGAAGGGCTCTGACGATCTCTTCCTGGAATTTAAGGAAGGATCTAGTCCGTCCTGAAGCTCTGTATAGCACATGAGCGTTTAGCAAAGCCAATTGAAATAAATAAACAGACACTTTTTTGTACCAGCGTCTGGCCTTACGGGCAATTAGGTACGGCGCCAACAACTGGTCATTGAGGTCCACCCCTCCCATATTTTGGTTATATTCGTGGACACAGAGGGGTTTCTCCACAACACCAGTCGCCGTAGTAATTTGGACCGTCGTGTCTGCATGAAGGGAGGTAAGAACGAAAACATTCTTATTATCTCTCCGCTTCATAGCGAGCAAGTTATTACACTTCAAGCAGGCTCTCTCCCCCAGCCTAAGATGGGAATCTACAAGCCGCTGGGGAAAGCCCCGACGATTAGATTGCACGGTGCTACATGCTCCAATCTGATGATCAATCAAGTGACTAAAAAGTGGCACGGAGGAGGTTAAAACCTTTATTAGGTAGTATATGGGGGTCCCTGATGCTATAAAAAGCTGCGGCGACCCTAAATACCTACCTCCCTAACTAGCGTCACCTGTGACACTAATACAGCGATCAGAAAAAACGATCGCTTAGTGACACTGGCGATGAAGGTGTGATCAAGGGGTTTAACCTTTTTTAGGCGGGGTTAGGGGGGTACCCTAGACCTAAAGGGGGCTAGCCCTAACAGTTATTGCAGTTACAATGCACCAATGCAGTAAACAGTAAAAAAATAAATAAAAAAAATAACTGCTATTGGTGTCACTGTGACAGGGGGTGCAGGGGGGTGACTGGGGGGGGGGGGTGAAAAGGGTGCCTGCGTGTTCTACTAACTGTAAGTGTTGTGTTGGTGCAAACTTACTTGGATGTCTTCTCTCTTCGGCGAAAAGACCGACACAAGGAGAGATGACATCACTTCCTCTGCCGCTGTTTACTTTATAGCAGCAGAGAAAGATTCTCATTCGCCGGGAGCAATCGCGAGGGGGTGGCCACGAATGAGTGGCCTCCCCTTCATCTCTGATCAACCCCACAACAAAGCTGACCGCCGCAGGCAGGTAGGGACGTACAGGTACGCCCATATGCCTGCCCGTGCCATTCTGCCTACGTACATCGTCGTGCGGCGGTCGGCAAGTGGTTAAGCATCACGTCCAATCACTGTCCAAATCCTGCCGCCTTAACCTCCGCAACATCTTCAAATTACACCCCTTTCTAACCAATGACACAACAAAGCTCTTAATTCACTCGCTGGTCATCTCTCGCCTCGACTACTGAAACTCCCTTCTCATTGGCTTACCTCTACATAGTCTGTCACCTCTTCAATCCATTATGAATGCTGCTGCCAGACTCAGCCACTTTACCAATCTCTCTATGTCTGCCACTCCTCTCTGTCAATCCCTCCACTGGCTTCCGCTCACCCAACAAATTAAATTCAAAATACTAGCAACTACTTACAAAGACATCCACAATTTAGGCCCCAGCTACATCACTAGCCTAGTCTCTAAATACCAACCTACTCGTTCTCTTCATTCCTCTCAAGACCTCCTGCTCTCTAGCTCTCTCGTCACCTCCTCCCATGCTCGCCTCCAGGACTTTTCCAAAGCCTCCAATCCTATGGAATGCCTTACTCCAATCTGTCCGCTTATCTCCTACTCTATTAGCTTTTAGACGATCCCTGAAAACCCTTCTCTTCAGAGAAGCATATCCTACCCACACCTAACAACTGTATCTTCATTTTCTCCATCAGCTCACCCCCCCCCCCCACAGTTATTACCTTTTGTTTCCACTTGACCCTCCCTTCTAGATTGTAAGCTCTAAGGCCCCTTTCACACGAGACGGACTAGGCTTCCATGGAGTCCGCCGGCTCAGCGGGAGATCTCTCCGTTGATCTCCGCTGAGCCGGCAGATGACAGGTCCCTCTCTGCTCACTGACGTAGGGCCATCCGTCTGCTTTTGGCGGATCGGACCGGGTCGGATGTCAGCGGACATGTCTCTGCTGACATCCGTTACTCCATAGACTAGCATGGAGCACCCTTTCAGGTCCGCCGTCAAAACTGGCAGGCGGACCTGAACGGGCCGTCAGTGTGAAAGGGGCCTTACGAGCAGAGCACTCTGATGCCTCCTGTATTGATTTGTATTGTAAGTGTACTGTCTGCCCTCATGTTGTAAAGCGCTGTGCAAACTGTTGGCGCTATATAAATCCTGTATAATAATAATAATTTATTATAATTTTGTTAGGGTAAGGGGTTAGAGTTAAGGTTAGGTTAGGGTTAGGGTTAGGATTATTTATCTACTTTTTTGGTTAGGGTGTTAATACTACTATTAACAATAATGATAAATTAATAAATACACAAATATATAAAAAAAAATCATAAATGAATACTAAGTAATAATAAATAAATAATGAACCCCTAAAAAAAAAAAAAATCTAAACACCCTATCAAAATAAATAAATACATTATTAGTATTACTATTATTTTTGGGCGTTTATTATAATCATTATTGTTATTAATAACAATGTATTTAATATTTTTTAAGGTTAGGGGTTAATTATTATTTATTTATGTACAGTATTATTACATTTATTTTATTTATGATGATTTTTAGTTATTTGTGTATTTATTTTATATTTATTTGTTCATATATTATTACTGTTTTAGTTTTAAATTTTTTGTAATTTTGGCTGAAAATCGAGCGAAAGCGCACAAATAGCGTGTTTCCATTAATTTCTATAAGAATAAAGACATGCCAAAAGCCACAAAAAAAGCCCCAGAACTTTTGAGCTTAAGGCATTTGGCTTCAGGCAACTTGGAGATGTGAACCATCATAATTTGTTTTTTTTTTCTCCAGCATTTTGGAGTTTCAAGCTCCAAACGATGAGATGTGAATGGGGCCTCATTGTTCTGACCACATTCAGGCCGTGGAGAGAAATCTTCCTGGCATGTTTCAGAGCAGTGTAGGATCTCCTTTGCTCCCTCATATATATATATATATATATATATATATATATATATATATATATATATATATATATATATATATATATATATATAGTGGGGTTCAGCTTTAAGGTTGAATATATATTTTATTAAAGTTTCAAACATACAAAATATATACATATCGTCAGTATGAACAATTCCGTAAAGCTTAAACATATAAACAGTTTTATCAAGGGAAAGAGAGGGGGACGGGGGGCGAAGGCAGTGGGGAGGGAGGGGGGGTAGGGATGAGTGGAAGGGAAGGGGTAGTGTGGGAGGGAGGAGGAGGGGAAGCATAAAGGAGTTATTGCTTTGAGTTTTTAAAGTGCGTGAACATCGCATACAACTGTAACCAATAGGTGCGACTTGGGCTCAGGGGTCGTCAATCTATTTGCTTGTCTCTGTGTGGCGTCGTCTCTCTATAGACACCACCCAGAGCACTGTCGACATAGTTATCCCTGTGCCTCTTATATAATAGGGGAGGAGGGGGCATGGTAGCAGAGGGAGAGAGGGAGAAAGAGGGAGAGGAAAAGAGAAGGGAGAGAAGAATGGGGAGGGAGGGGGAGGGCAGCTCAGTTAACATGTCCTAGCAATAGGAAAGCCTGAGTTGCGTCTCGGTTTTTGTAATGGTACCGTGGGAAGTTCAGAGCTGTAGGTTGTCTAGGAACCGACTCGAAGTCGAGTGGTGTCTCCATATAGACCATAAGGTGTTAAATTTATCATAGGTGTCATCCGTTTTGGCTTGTAGCTCCTCCATCAGCATCATATCGTTTAGGATGCTCACCCAACCTGACATAGGGGGAATGGAATCTTTTTTCCAGTATAGGGATATATTGTGTCTAGCTGCTGAGAGCATAAATCTCAGGAGGCATTTTTTTTTCGTGCTTGGATTGTGCCTGGTATGATGGATAAAAGAGCGATCAGGGGTGTGGGGGACAGAGAAGACTGGTACATATCATTGTATACCTCAAATATTTTGTCCCAGAATGGGCGTACCTTGGTGCATCCCCACCATGTGTGGATGTAGGATCCCTCTCCTCCGTGGCACCTCCAGCAGACATCTGTTGAACTGGGGAACATCCTGTGCACCGTGGAAGGAACTCTGTACCACCTAGATATCAGTTTATAGTTTTTCTCTTGTGTAAAGCCTGATCTGGATGCCTGGTGTGTGTGGATAAAGGAGGTGTTCCATTGGGCCGGTGATATGTCTATTCCTAAATCTCTAGCCCACTTTTGGGTGTATGTTGGTGGTACCTTATTGAGATGCAGTAGAATATCCTTGTATATGAGCGATAAGGTGTGTCTGGGGGTCTGAGAGAGATTACATAGTTCCTCAAAGTTAGTGAGCTGCCTGTGGACTTGACCTGACATATGTAGTGATCTACTTAGGTGGTTTAGTGATATCATAGAGAGCCAGTCAATATCGTTGGGGGTTCGTGTGTCCTCGGTCGGTCTGAATTGGCCCGTGGAGGGGTGAACAAATTTATTAGCCGTAGGCCACTGTTCCCGTGTGTAAGATCCCCAATGTTCTCTAGAGAGGGTGGTAGGTAAGGCAGCGTTATCGAATAGTGAGGAGAGAGGACTGGGATCTGAGGAAAGAGCTAATTTACTGGCTTTATCATACCACAGGGTAAGGACCGCCGTGGTCAGTGGGGAGATCCCTTGGATGGTGCGGAATTTGGTGTTGTGTCCCCACAAAAGGGCCCTCAGGTCAATTTGGGCCATATCCTGTTCTGTGGAGGTTGAGGGCTTAAGTAGAGGTCTAGGGAACCATTCAAGTAGTCTGGAGAATAGGGAGGAGGAGTGGTATGTCTGGAAGTCTGGTAGTCCCAAACCTCCTTTGTCTCGGGGGGCACACAGGAGTTTATGTTTGAGTCTGGGGGGTCGATGTAGCCAAATAAATTTCCCTACGATGGATCGGAGAGATAGGAAGAAAGCTTTGGGGAGGAGAATGGGAAGTGTCTGGAATAGATATAATGTTTTAGGGAGGACGTCCATTTTAATAACATTCATTCTACCCCACCATGAGAGCTTGAGGTTGTGTCAGGATTCCAGGGAGCGCCTAATCGAAGTCAATAGAGGGCTGAAATTTAGAGGGTAGATGTCTTGTATTTCTCTGGGGATCTCTGTGCCTAAGTATTTGACGGATCGTGATTGCCATCTAAAGGGGAATCGCGCACGCATGTCTTCTAGCTGTCGTGGAGTTAAGGAGATGTTCAGGGCTTCTGTTGTGGAGATGTTTAGCTTAAAGTTACTATATGTACCAAATTTGTCGAGTTCAGTTAGGATGGCTGGTATGCTGACATGTGGTTGGGTAACATATAGCAGAAGGTCATCCGCATAAAGAGACAGTTTTCGGGGGGCTGAGGGGGTGGGTATACCATGTATGGAGTTGTTTTGACGTATGGCTTGCGCTAGATGTTCTACTGTGATTGCAAACAAGAGAGGGGGAAGGGGGCAACCCTGTCTCGTGCCATTTGCGATGTTGAAGGACCCTGAGGTTTCCCCATTGGCGGACACTTTTGCTGAGGGGCGCGAGTACAGAGACATAATTTTAGAGATCATTTTTGGACCTAATCCTATTTGCTGCAGCGATGCTCGTAGAAACGACCAACTGACCCTGTCGAACGCCTTTTCGGCGTCGCATGCTAGTAAACATGTCTTAATCCATTTACAATGCACTGATTGGACATGTATCTAAAGCAATGTCATTACCCTGCAGGAGCGGGTGGGAAATGGATGTGGGTGAAATTACAGGTGAAGAATGGAATACCATACTTGACAACGTGTTGAAAGTGTCTCTGTCTGCCCCACAAAAGCTTACCCAATTGTTTATTATCCACCGCACATATCGCACACCCGAAAAATTGCATAAATGGCATAGGCGAGATGACCCCCTCTGTCCCCGATGCTCAGTTAACAATGGAACATTAATACATATGCTATGGAGATGCCCAAAATTACAAAGATATTGGGCAGCAGTGATGAACACCATTAATAACATATGGAATCTCAAACTTAGTACTGAACCTAAACTTTGTTTACTAGGCCTGTTAGACGAAGAAGATTACACTCCCTTTACACACACAGCAATTCTTAGAGCACTATTCTTAGCCAGAAAACTCATTGCCAGAAAATGGATATCCACAACCCCTCCTACACACAAGGAATGGTTACAATCTGTAAATGACTCTCTTATCAGAGAACAGCTCACATATAAGCATAGAGGAAGCCCCCATAAATTCGAACGCATATGGGACCCATGGTTGGACACACCGGGACTAGCACCACTTAGCTTGGTTCACAACAGAATCCTGGGTGGGAGGAACACCTCAAATAATACATAAAAGGTAATTTCTGTGTCACACCCTCGAACATGTCATTATGCACAAAATGAAAAGGAGACGAAACAGAAGTAAGAACTCAAAACAAAACTCACGATCCACTTCCCAATCGCTTTATTATTTTTGAGAGACATTAAAATATTAAAACATAAAAGCACTTTAGGCCTGCGGAGGTCTTTTACAAAATAGGTTGTATATAGTTTTCTTCTCTCTCCCTCTTTTTCTTTTCCTTGTGTTGCGCATAGGTAATGCTCCTCTCCTATTGGGTCAGGAGGGGAAGTCCGACCTCACCACTTCCCGGCCCCTTGTTGGACGGGGGAGGCGGGGAAGGCGTATAACTAACATTACACACGTGTGCATAAATACAAAGACCAAATAGGATATGCTCTAGGACATTAAGGACATGATACCTGATAGACAATGCTATATCCTGGATAGACTGATAGCATCTACAGTAACGCGCATGACTAAGCTAAATGTCCACACTATTTGATTTTGAATGTATAGTCAACCACAAGTGCCTTAGACTGAAACACATCTCGGAAACATTAGAAACGTAAAGTGGTCAACAGTTGTTTTCACATGTTTGTATACCTTACATATTGTGTAACTATGTGCACAGGTATGTCTGTGTTTTTCTGTTTTGTTGTATGTTCTTAAAACTTAATAAAAACTATTTGATTTAAAAAAAAAACATGTCTTAATGTTGTGATATTTGGCGTATGAGATAAGATGTAGAGTCTTGGTGGTGTTGTCTATGGCCTCGCGTCCTGGTATGAAACCTACTTGGTCGCTGTGTATTATGTCCGGGAGAAGGGGAGAGATGTGAGTGGCTAAAATTTTGGAGTATAGCTTCAGGTCCACATTCAGTAGGGAAATAGGGCGATAACTACTACACTGTGTGTGATCTTTTCCTGGTTTAGGTATGACCACTATTTGGGCCTGGAGGAGTTGCTGAGATAAAGGGTGGGAGTCGTCTACCTCATTAAATGCTTTTGTCATGATTGGGGCTAGTTGTTGTGCGAATTTCTTGTAGAATAAGGGGGTGTATCCGTCAGGGCCTGGACTTTTACCTATTTTAAGGCCTTTGATCGTCGTCAAAAATTCCGTTGTGGTGATAGGTTGTTCTAGGGCTTCCACATCGGGAGGGGGGATTGAGGGGAGGGCCGTGTCCTGTATGTATTGCAATAGATCATCTGTAGGGGAGGGGGATGAGTCTTGGGGAGACGGGAGGTTGTACAGAGAGGAGTAATAGTCTCAGAACTCAGAGACTATCTCAGAGTTTTTGGATTTTTTCTGTTGAGAGGAAGACATAATGTGGTTGATGGACTGTCGTTGCTGTCTGGGATGTATGATACGCGCCAGGTGTTTTCCACATTTGGCGTCCTTTGTTACAGGCTGCTAGCGCTCTCTCAGAGAAGATCTGAAGTAGATCTCTACGAGCATTCGAAAGTTCAGTCAGGGTCTTTGCGTCCATTGTGCGTTTGTGCTGAGCCTCTAGAGCTGCTATTTGTGTGAATAAACGGCGTATGTTTTCCGTGCGGATTTTTTTCAGTCTGGAGCCGTGTTGTATTAGGACCCCCCTCAGGACACATTTCAGTGTCTCCCATTTATTCAGATCAGAGGTCTCGTCCTGTGCATGGTTCCGTGTGAAGTCTGTGATTGCTTGCGATAAGTCGGCCAAGCACATTGTATCGGTGAGGAGATTATCGTTAAGTCTCCAGGAGGAGCGGCGGTTAGTACTTGGTAGTTTCCCTAACGTCATGTGAACTGGGGCATGGTCTGACCATAGTTTTGTGCCTATCTCGCAGTCAGGGTCAAAGTCCAGCAGCGTCTGTGAGAGTAGCATGTAGTCTATTCTACTGTATGATTTGTGGGCTGGGGAGTAGTAAGTGTAATCTCTCTCAGTTGGGTGTGTGAATCTCCAGATGTCCACTAGGGACATGTCTTTCAGTGTGTTACGGATGTTCGCAAGTGATGATGGTGGTATGTGCGACTTACTTGTGGATGAGTCCATCCTCGGTACCAGGGGAACGTTGAGGTCACCTCCTAGGATCAGGTTAGGTGTTCCGAAGTTTTTCAGCCGGGAAGCCACGGAGGAGAGGAATCTATGTTGGTTCTGGTTAGGGAGATAGATATTAACAATCGTTAGAATAGTTTGTAAGTATCGCAGTTTCAAAAATATGTACCTGCCTTTAGGATCAATACAACTATCTAAAATCTCAGGAGCAAAGGAGTTGTGGAAGGCTATTGAGACCCCCTTTGTTTTGGCTGAGGGGTTGGTACTGTGGAACCATGTCGTGAATCTTTTGTCTGGTAGTGGTGGGATTTTGTCGGTCTTAAAGTGCGTCTCCTGAAGCAATAGAATATGGGTTTTGGCTCTATGGAAGTGATGTAAAATCTGTCTGCGTTTTTCAGGGGTATTAAGCAGGGCCGATCCTAGGGTCACAGACGCCTGGGTGCAGAAATATTTCTGGCGCCCTCACGTGGGCGTGGTCATCTTACCAACTCCTCCCCTTTACAAATGTTTCTATGACAACGACTTCAACACAGAGATGTTCCCGTAAGAAGTCTTCGTTACCCTGGGATCCTCCCATGATATTTTACCAATAAATAAAATACAGGAAGAGCGTACACTAATGAGACCTGGAGGGGAGTCTCTCTGATGCACACAGAGGGGGCTTCTGTTAGAGAGTCTATTAGAAAGAGCCCCCAGACATAGTACAGGAGATGGTCAGAGACTGTAGACATGATACTAGAGACAGTCAGAGACTGCAATCATAGTACAGGAGATGGTCAGAGACTGTAGACATGATACTAGAGACAGAGACTGCAATCATAGTACAGGAGACGGTCAGAGACTGTAGACATGATACTAGAGACGGTCAGAGACTGCAATCATAGTACAGGAGATGGTCAGGCTGCACACAATACAAGAGATGGTCAGAGACTGCAGACATGTTACAAGAGATGGTAGTAAATAATGGGCGATCGGCCCTCTCACCTGACCCAGCGATACAGCAACAACGGTTCCTCTGATCAGGAGTCAGCTCACTCTGAATTGCCCGTGGCGACTCCGCTGGGTAGAGCCCAGATCTGTATTCCTGCAATGACTCCATTCCTTTCTCCACCAGGGATGGTGCCAGGCTGTGTGGCTTTTTCTCTCTCTGATGGTGTTCTCTCAGCACTGCCCTCTCCCTCTGGAGTCCTGGGTGCCCTTCCCTGAAAGCTTTCCCGGGCTCCTGGCTTTCTCTCTCCCATTCAGCTGAGCATGCTGTTTGGGCTGCAGTTTCCGTGTTACAGTGGGGCTGCCAGTCCTTGGGACCACATGTCCCACAATCCTTTTCTTTGCTCCTTTGTTTTTTCTTCCCTGGCCGTTATGAGGGGGAAGAAACATAGTGTGCCGCTCATTAGTACAGCAGCGCACGAGGAGGTGAGGGAGAGGGGAAATAAGAGCCCGCAGCTGCAGTGGCATCACTAGGGTTGGTGTCACCTGGTGCAGTAAAACATGGTATCACCCCCTCCACCAACTATAGTCGTCCCTCAGTACAGACCCCACTCCATTAAGTATAGACCCCCCCTCCGTCAGTGCAGACCCTTCACTAAGTATAAATACCTCCCTCAGGACAGACCCCCCCCCATCAGTATAGACCCCCCCTCAGGACAAAACACCCCCCTTTATCAGTATAGACCCCCCCTCAGGACAAACCTTTCCCCCCCCCTACATTAGTACAAACCCCCCCAGTACAAACCCCCCAAACCACACCCCCCCCTCCATTAGTACAGACCCCCCAGGACAAACCACCCCCTCCATTAGTATAGACCCCCCCAGGACAACCCCCCCCCCACATTAGTATAGCCCCCCCAGGACAAACCCCCCCATTAGTATAGACCCCCCCCAGGACAAACCCCCCCCCTACATTAGTATAAACCGCCCAGGACAAACCAGCCCGCCACCCACATTAGTATAGACCCCCAGGACAAACCACCCCCCCCCCCACATTAGTATAGACCCCCCAGGACGAACCCCCCACATTAGTATAGACCCCCCCAGGACAAACCACCCCCCCACATTAGTATAGACCCCCCAGGCCGAACCACCCCCCACATTAGTATAGACCCCCCCAGGACAAACCACCCCCCCACATTAGTATAGACCCCCCCAGGACGAACCACTCCCCACATTAGTATAGACCCCCTCAGGACAAACCACCCCCCCACATTAGTATAGACCCCCCAGGACAACCCCCCCTACATTAATATAGACCCCCCAGGACAAACCCCACCTACATTAGTATAAACCCCCCAGGACAAACCAGCCCGCCACCCACATTAGTATAGACCCCAGGACAAACCACCCCCCCCACATTAGTATAGACCCCCCTCAGGACAAACCACCCCCCCACATTAGTATAGACCCCCCCAGGACGAACCCCCCACATTAGTATAGACCCCCCCCCCAGGACAAACCACCCCCCCACATTAGTATAGACCCCCCCAGGCCGAACCACCCCCCACATTAGTATAGACCCCCAGGACAAACCACCCCCCCACATTAGTATAGACCCCCCAGGACAAACCACCCCCCCACATTAGTATAGACCCCCCCAGGACAAACCAGCCCCCATACATTAGTATAGACCCCCCAGGACAACCCCCCCCTACATTAATATAGACCCCCCAGGACAACCCCCCCCTACATTAATATAGACCCCCCAGGACAAACCACCCCTACATTAATATAGACCCCCCCAGGACAAACCCCCCCCACATTAGTATAGACCCCCCCCCAGGACAAACCCCCCACATTAGTAGACCCCCTAGGACGAACCCCCCCCCACATTAGTATAGACCCCCCCAGGACAAACCACCCCCCCCACATTAGTATAGACCCCCCCAGGACAACCCCCCCCCACATTAGTATAGACCCCCCAGGACAACCCCCCCCCCCCACATTAGTATAGACCCCCCAGGACAAACCCCCCCCCCCCACATTAGTATAGACCCCCCAGGACAAACCACCCCCCCCCCCCACATTGGTATAGACCCCCCCAGGACAAACCCACCCCCCCCCCACATTAGTATAGACCCCCCAGGACAAACCCCCCCACATTAGTATAGACCCCCCCAGGACAAACCCCCCCCCACATTAGTAGACCCCCTAGGACGAACCCCCCCCCCCACATTAGTATAGACCCCCCCAGGACAAACCACCCCCCCACATTAGTATAGACCCCCCCAGGACAAACCACCCCCCCACATTAGTATAGACCCCCCAGGACAACCCCTTCCCACATTAGTATAGACCCCCAGGACAACCCCCCCCCCCCCCACATTAGTATAGACCCCCCAGGACAAACCCCCCCCCACATTAGTATAGACCCCCCAGGACAAACCACCCCCCCCCCCACATTGGTATAGACCCCCCAGGACAAAACCCACCCCCCCACATTAGTATAGACCCCCCAGGACAAACCCCCCCACATTAGTATAGACCCCCCCAGGACAAACCCCCCACATTAGTAGACCCCCCAGGACAACCCCCCCACATTAGTATAGACCCCCCAGGACAAACCCCCCCACATTAGTATAGACCCCCCAGGACAAACCCCCCCACATTAGTATAGACCCCCCAAGACAAACCACCCCCCCCCCCCCCCACATTGGTATAGACCCCCCCAGGACAAACCACCCCCCCCACATTAGTATAGACCCCCCAGGACAAACCCCCCCCCCCCCACATTAGTATAGACCCCCCCCCCCAGGACAAACCCCCCCACATTAGTAGACCCCCTAGGACAAACCCCCCCACATTAGTATAGACCCCCCCCAGGACAAACCACCCCCCCCGCACATTAGTATAGACCCCCCCAGGACAACCCCCCCCACATTAGTATAGACCCCCCAGGACAAACCCCCCCCCACATTAGTATAGACCCCCCCAGGACAAACCCCCCCCCCACACACACACACATTAGTATAGACCCCCCCTAGACAAACCACCCCCCCCCCCCACATTTGTATAGACCCCCCAGGACAAACCCCCCCCCCCCCCCACATTAGTATAGACCCCCCAGGACAACCCCCCCCCCACACACACACATTAGTATAGACCCCCCCAGGACAAACCACCCCCACATTGGTATAGACCCCCCCTAGACAAACCACCCCCCCCACCACTAGGCTAATTAAAACCACCCGGGCGGCAGCTGGAGAGGACAGTGTGCAGCCGCGCCGCCCGGGTGGAGAACAGAGCGTGTGTGATGCTTGTGCTGGTGGGCAGAAGGCGGAAGTTAAACACAGGACTCCTTGTGTGTTTAACTTCCGCCTCCCGCCCACCAGCACCAGCATCACACACGCTCTGTTCTAAACAAGTCGGGCTCGGCCACGGAGCGCCCCGCCCCCCCACCCCCCCCCCCGTGGCGTCACTGCGCGGCCGCGGCTGTGACAGGCGGAGAGAGCCGCGCCGCCTACGGACAAGGAGAGGAGGAGGGAGCGGAGCACTCTGGCGCTCCAGCGCCCCCACCTCTGTGGCGCCTGGGTGCACTGCACCCCGGGACGGACCGGCCCTGGTATTAAGCCCCCTACAGTTGAGGGAGGATATTTTTATCCCCAGGTGGCCAGTCATGGTGGAGGGGGGTTAGTGGGCGAGAGTCTGTTTTATATGGAGCTGTTGTGGGGGTTGGGGAAGGAGGGGTATAGAGAGGAAAGGAAGAGGTAGGGAGGAAAGGGGATTAGCGAGATTAGCCCTTCAGGGCAGGGGGGAGGGGGGAGAGTAACGTGCACTGAGACAGGAGTAATTAAATCTTCTTTACGTAGGGTCGACACGTGTTAAACCGTGCCGCCTTTTTTGAGAATTAAACCGTATCAGCGTGTGGAGATGTTAGCTAGAAAGCTAGGTGTTCTAGACTTGTAGGGAAGCTACTCCCTCTAGTGTCCAGAGTCAAAAAGGGACTGTGGACACTACTAAGCAGATCCAAAAAAGGAAAAAGAAAAACTTCACCGCAGAGTCAGTTAAGACTCTGCAAACCCTAACGTGGGGAACGTGATTGGTCAGATATCCGGGGCTACGCCCCACCTACAGAAAGATACCTGAAAGTGTCATAGTAAAGGCACACAGCTATAACATTATATGCTTATAAGCACCAATTTTCCTCTTTTCTCTTCCCTTTCCAATATGAACCCGTAAACTGGTCAGCTGGTAGGGGGGTCTCAAATTTTCACTCCTAACGGGTTAAAGCATTTACATCGTACTCCTCCTATAACTGAGGTAATTTCAACTGCTAATAACAGCCCTGTGGTATGCAAAAATGAACATAATAGGAGAGACCCCAGCCAGGGTATCCCACAGTGCTAGAGCATAAACAGAGGGTGTGAAAAACCATATTGCACAACATGAAAAGCATTTAGAGGAAACCTCGTAGGACCTTGTATATGGTAAGAAAGGGAAGAAAAAGGCGAGGAGAGACAGGAGAAAGAAACAAAAGAAAAAAAAAAAAGGTGAGAAACAAGGCAAATGTCTCCCATCGTGGGCTATCAGAAGAGGGGTAGTTTGTCCGGCAGAATGAAGAGCGGCAGTTCATCTGTCGGGAACATGGGTTGTTGGTCGGTCTGCGCTGGCAGGATCAAAGCTGGTCACCCTGGTGGGAAGGTGGGGGTGTTCGCTCTGTTTCTTTTTTTCTTGGTGTTTCTATCCCATCCGGGAGGTTTGGAAAAGCCCAGTGTTGTTGCTTGTAGAGGCCAATCTGGGATTCTGATTTGTGGGAGTTCAAAGGTCCCTAGAAAATTGGGTAAGTCCCCTAAGGTGCGGAATGTTGCAGATTTGCCATCGTGAGATGCGAAGAGATGGAAGGGGAAACCCCATCTGTATTTTATCTGCTTGGTGTGTAGTGCATCCGTTACTGGTTTCAGAGCTTTCCTCATTAGTAACGTCTGTTTGGATAAGTCCGTCAGGAGCATTATAGGGGAGCCATTAAACAGGATAGATTCCTGGTTGCGAGCAGCCTGCATTATCTCGGCTTTGATGTTGAAAAAGTGTATACGGCAGATAATGCCCCGGGGGTATGCTGGGTTGGGATTGCGTGGGCCGAGAGATCTGTGGATTCTGTCGATCTCTAGGGGGTCGTCTTTGGGTTTGTTCAGAAGTTGATTGAACATGGCGGTTGCTGCCAGCGACAGATCTTTGTTTTCAACCGATTCTGGAACTCCGCGAATGCGGATGTTGTTGCGGCGGCTCCTGTTCTCTTGGTCGTCTAAACCATAGAACAATTGCTGTATCTGTATCGTATGCTGTTGGAGGATGTCATCATGCTCCATTATTCTGGTCACGTTTTCCTCCACAGCCCCTTCAATATCCTCAAAGCGCTGTCCTATGTCATGGCATAGATCTGTTATTTCTCTCTTGTATGATCTCTCTAGCCTGCTGATGTAGGCCTCAATGTCCCCCTTTGTTGGGAGAGCCTTTATGTAGCTCTCCATGTCCCACTGTCCCTGCCGGCCATATGCTGGAGGAGAGGGGCTTCTCGAGCGGTGGGGGCTTCTGGGGCTGTGGGGGCTTCTATGCCCTGTGTGGGTGGTGTGCTCCGGTCCCGGGGATCTGGGAGAGGAGGGGGGTTGAGGAGGCTGTGAGGCCTGTACCTGTGAGGCAGCGTGGGCTGCCTGAGCCGCCGCCGAGCGGGTCGCCGCCATCTTGGAAGGCGGCGCGGCCTTGCTGGAGGTCCCCCGCGGCGTAAAATAGGTGCCGATCTCGGCGGTTTTCGTGGGTCCCGAGGTGCGGGGGGTGTTGCTGCCTCCTCTCCTGCTCATATGGAGAGCTGATGGTGCTGGGAACGGTCCTGCTGTGTGCCGTTTTAGGCGGAGGGAGCTGGAGCTGAGCTCTCGAGCGTCCGTCTCCTCCATACGCCAAGCCACACCCCGGGGTTCAGCTTTAAGTGGAGAGTTCTGAGAGAGGAGATCCAAGCCCCATGTAAGCTTAAGGGCTTGCCTGTGTTTATTGGTCAGTATGTCCAATAAACAAAATGATTTCTGCGCAGGGGTGGTAAGAAACATAGTCCCAAAAACAAAAGTCCAGTAAAACTATTTTAAGCCTCCTGGCTGATAAATAGACCTCACTGTGTCTGCTCCAGTCCTGCAGACATGTTCCCTCACAGCCTGCGTGTCTCCTTTCACAGCACCAACCCTGCTTAACCTAGGGAAGGCAAATTATCTCCCAGGTGGGGAGCAAGGTGTGGCCACTTCTTAACCAGTAGCATCCCGCTACAGACCTCTCACTGCCAACCAATTACCTCATGAACCTCAAAATTCTGCCTAGCCGAACACTGGCTACCAAACAGTGAGCATCCACATTCTTCTGGTTACAATCAGCACTGTGCTCGACTTTAAAGGAGAAATCTTGGAGCGCCAGGAACTGATGCTACTGGTTGCATTACGGTCCTTAGCTTGGGCCATCCCTTTTAAGGGGGCATGGCCTGTTATGAGTCGGAAGTGGCACCCCAGCAAGCAGAACCATAGAGCCTCCAAAGCCCACTTAATTGCCAAACACTCTCGCTCCCCAATACTATCATTACTTTCTGCTGGGGACAGCTTCCGACTCAAATAGAACACTAGGTGTTCTTCTCCGCCTACCACTTGGGACAAGACAGCCCCCAGACTTATACTTGAGGCATAAGTCTGGACCACAAACTCTTTGCTGAAGTCTGGGGCCACCAACACAGGCTGTTTACACAGGGCCTCCTTCAGACTTTGGCTTCAGCTTCGGGATTCCACTTAATTGCTACAGAGGAGATTTTGCCCTTGGTGAGGTTTGGGATGAACCTCCGATAATACCCAACCATGTCTTGTTTCTTGGTGGCAAGAGCAGGCCACTTTCTAATGGCTTCTACCTTATGCATTGATTAGGCCCCACCCAATGGTGTATCCCAGATACCGGGCCTCTTCTAACCCTATGGCACACTTCTTTGGGTTTACTGTTAAGCTGGTGTTTCTAATAGAATTTATGACAGCCTGCACTTTAAGTAGGTGACTTTCCCAGTCTGTACTCCAAATAACCACATAATCTATATAGGCTGCTGAATAGTGTTGATGTGGTTTAAGAATCTCATCCATCAACCATTGCAATGTAGCCGGAGCTCCATTTAACCAAAAGGGCATCCGGACATACTAATCCAAAAATTGTAGCGCTAATACATGCACATAATATGAAAGTATATTACAACATTCCAATATTAAACGTGAACAGTGTCAAACATAAAGTGTCAATATTATTACTGGAAATGACCCCAGTAATATCTACAATGAAAGTATAAAGTTCATGTGAGTGGTGACACCAACAGATGAGTCCCTCGGATCGGCTCAAGGATAAAGGAACACAGATAAAAAACAGGCTTGTCTGGTGTCACTGAAAAGCATATATACTCTTACCAGAAGTGTTGGATACAGATACCGTACGGCATCTGTATCAGACAGGCTTAAAGATAGAATTTCTCGCATCCATGGGTCAAGAGGAGACCACCGCAAACTGGAACCAAACAGCTTCCAAGGCAGGCCACTGGATCAGTCAGCAGTCACAGCAAATAGTGGACATCCAGGCATCAGATGATCAAAGGGGGTGATCCCACGGACCGGGAAAAACAGGATAAAAAAATGGAGACAACTCCGATGGTGCAGGTCAAAAAAATATGTGTAAAATTTATTCACATTATCATGTGACAAATATAAGGATAAAATCTCGAGAAAATATAAAAATGGGTCTGCAATACGAGGGGTATGAGACAGCTGGGCCAGGCAAAACATTTTTGCATAGATATAGACAAAAATATTATAAATTCCCTTTTTTAATAAGTGATCACATTTCCTCTGTTCTCAGCTGCATGAGGGCTGGGGAGGATAAGCAGCAGCACACTGAGCTTCCCAGTGAATGGCTGTGCAGCGGGGGGCGTGTCAGGACAAGTCTGATCATTGAAGGAGAGCATACTGAGTTCCCAGCATAGCTAGGGAACTGACCACAGTGTGCTCTCCTGCTTAGTGTGGTCAGTTTTTAATATGAAAGCAAAGGGACTGGCAGGAACACCAGGGATTTCACATAAAGGAAGCAATACAAAGAGAACAGGAGACTTTTTCATACAAGTACATGGTACAGTAGGCACATATAGTATATAGGATATGAAGTGTTGAGGGTAACAAACTTTAACCACTTCAGCCCCGGAAGGATTTACCCCCTTAACCACTTCCCGACCGGCCACTGCATATATACGTCAGCAGAATGGCACGGGCAGGCAAAATCACGTACCTGTACGTGATCGTGCATGTGCCTGCCTGTGGGTCGCGCGCGCGTCGCCAGCGGCGCGCTCGCGACCCGGTCGGGAGCTCCGTGACCCCGGCCGCGGGACCAGCGGACCTGATCGCCGCTGGTGTCCCGCGATCGGGTTACGGAGCTGAAGAACGGGGAGGGGTTTGTGTAAACAAACCTCTCCCCGCGCTTCCTACACTGACTGTCAGTGATCGCGGTTCCCTGTCATCGGGAACGCCGATCAATGACGTCACACGTACAGCCACGCCCCCCTACAGTAAAATAAACACAACAGGTCACACTGACTCCTCCCCGCCCCCTAGTGGTTAACCCCTTCACTACAACTGTCATTTACATAGGAATCAGTGCTATTTAAATATCACTGATTTCTATATAAATGACAAATGTCCCAAAAATGTGTCAAAAATGTCCGATGTGTCCGCCATAATGTCGCAGTCACAATAAAAATCGCTGATCGCCGCCATTACTATATTAATAAAAATGCTATAAAACTATCCCCTATTTTGTAAACGCTATAACTTTTGCGCAAACCAATCAATAATCGCTAATTGCGATTTTTTTTACCAAAAATATGTAGAAGAATACGTATCGGCCGAAACTGAGGAAAAAAAATGTTTTTTTATATATTTTTTGGGGATATTTATTATAGCAAAAAGTAAAAAATATTGCATTTTTTTCAAAATTGTCCCTCTATTTTTGTTTATAGCGCAAAAAATAAAAACCGCAGGGGCGATCAAATACCACCAAAAGAAAGCTCTATTTGTGGGAAAAAAAGGACGCCAATTTTGTTTGGGAGCCACGTCGCACGACCGCGCAATTGTCAGTTAAAGCGACGCAGTGCCGAATCGCAAAAAGGGGCCTGGTCCTTTGGCTGCCAATTGGTCCGGGGCTGAAGTGGTTAATGACCAGGCCATTTTTTTTGATACAGCACTGTGTCTCTTTAACTGACAATTGCGCTGTCATGCGACGTTGTACCCAAAAAAATTTATGTCCTTTTTTCCCACAAATAGAGCTTTATTTTGGTGCTATTTGACCACCTCTGCGG
The DNA here is from genome assembly GCA_028564925.1 of Lithobates sylvaticus. Taxonomy (NCBI): domain Eukaryota; kingdom Metazoa; phylum Chordata; class Amphibia; order Anura; family Ranidae; genus Lithobates; species Lithobates sylvaticus. Next base: position 274,413,889 of record CM053027.1, on the reverse strand, counting down.
TTTTAATTTTTTTGCGCTATAAATAAAAAAAAAACAACAATTTTGAAAAAAATATATATTTCTTACTTTTTGCTATAATAAATATCCCCCCCCCAAAAAAAAAATTAAAAATAAATAATTTATTACTCAGTTTAGGCCAATATGTATTCTGCTACATATTTTTGGTAAAAAAAATGTTGCAATAAGCGTATATTGATTGGTTTGCGCAAAAGTTATAGCGTCTACAAAATGGGGGATAGATTTATGGCATTATTATTATTATTTTTTTACTAGTAAGAGCGGTGATCAGCGATTTTTTAATAATAATGGTGGCAGGACTGTGACATTGCGGCGGATAGATCGGACACCTTTGACACTTTTTTGGGGACCTTTTTTTGGGGAGCTATAAAAATGCACTGATTACTGTATAAATTACACTAGCAGGGAAGGGGTTAACACCAGGGGGCGATCAAGGGGTTAAGTGTTACCTAGGGAGGTGTTTCTAACAGTGGGGGGAGTGTACTGACTGGGAGTACAGAGAGGTCGCTGTTCTTAATCACTAGGAACAGATGATCACACTGTACTTCCCTGATAGAACGGGGATCTGCTTTGTTTACAAAGGCAGATCCCCATTCCGCCTCTCTGTGGAGCTATCACGGGTGGCCGGGGGATATCGCGGCTGCCAGCCATGTGCATCGGCGCTGCGGGCATCTATTAAACAAAGCGCCGTACCTGTATGGCGATTCGCGCAATAGAGCCGCCCTGCCGCAGTATAACTGTGGCGGCTGGTCAGCAAGTGGTTAAGCCTCACCCAAACCTTGGGGTCAGTGACAATCTCATGTTTAATTACATTTGTGCAGCCTGGCAACTCTGAGAAGTCTTTATAAAGCAAATCTGATTGATTTTAGAAAGAAAATTCATTCGGAATTCGACCCATGTATGGCTGGCTTTACACTGTAGAAACTCTCGCACCTCCTGCTGTTGGGACACCAACATAGACCCAGGTATCTGAACCTTACTTATCCCTTCCTTTTTCTTTACTGGCTGATCACCCAGGGCTAGGAGGGCTTCCCTATCTTTCCACGCTTTGATTAAATCCACATGCTATATCTGTTCTTTCTTCCACTTGTTTGGTTGGTATACCTTATAGTTTACCTCCCCAACCTTTTCCAGTATTTCATAGGGTCCCTGATACTTGGCTAGGAACTTACTTTCCACCGTGGGAATTAAAACAAGTACACAATCCCCTGGATGGAAAGTTCGAACCTTCACCGACCCATTGTACTCTCGACTCTGTGCTTCCTGGGCTTGCTGCATGTCTTCTCGAACAAGGGGCATTACTGAGGCAATTCTATACTGCATGGCTGAAATATGCTTTATGACACTCTGGTAGGGAGTAGTTCCAAACTCCCAAGTTTCTTTCGCGATATTCAGCAACCCTTGGGGATGCCTCCCATACAGAAGTTCAAAGGGTGGGAATCCCGTGGAAGACTGTGGGACCTCTCTAATTGAAAATGTAGCAAAGTCACGAGCCTCTTTAGGCCTAATGGTCACCTCCAGAGTCAGGGACAGCTCACATCCTTCATTATAGAGTGGTTTTCAAGGCATGGTGGGTGTAATGCAAGATGAACAGGTGGGCGCCAGACACTTTTTGATTGATTTTTATTGTCTCTTGAACAGAAATGTGGGAGAGAGGGTTAGGGCAAGCACACCCTTAGGTAGATGCAAAGATAATTAGCAGACCCTGAGACTTCTGTAGGTGGACAGCTATACAGGTGAAGGCTTCCAGACGGACACCACTTCTATATAGGTAGGATCACTGTCTCCTATGGCAACAATCTTGTAACTGTTACTAACAGTAATGGTATTCAACTATTTGCAAATCGAACAGAGCTCCTTAACCCATGCTCACTCACTGTGGGTCTTCATTCAATGAACTCCCAGTCTCTCTCTCACTAGACTTCAGATCCACTAGCCACTGGATCCCCTGAGCTCTAGCACTCAGTATTAATCGTCAAGAATCGTTATCGCGTTTTTTTCCCTGTTGCGATCTTGACAAAAGTGTTTCACGATTCTTTCTATGCAAAGAATTCTCTCTGCTCTTCTGAAGCCACAGCCCTCAAAAGAAAGGAAGAAAAAAAAAACAGGCAGTTTGCCAAGAATCACAACATTCTTTTTTGAACTTATGTATAAACATTTTAACAATTTGTCAACAGAATACACTTCGGTGTGTAAATGAGGAAAGTTTAACCACTTAAACACTAAACCTTTTTCTGACATTTGTTGGTTTCAAGTTAAAATCATTTTTTTTTTTTGCTAGAAAATTACTTACAACCCCCAAACATATATATATATATATATATATATATATATATATATATATATATATTTTTTTTTTTTTTTTTAGTAGAGACCCTAGAGAATAAATTGGTGGTTGTTGCAATATTTTGTCACACTGTATTTGCGCAGCGGTCTTTCAAATGCAACTTTTTTGGAAAAAAATTACTTTAATGAAAAAATAAAAAATAAATAAACCAGTAAAGTTTGCCCAATTTTTTTTGTATAATGTGAAAGATTTTACGTCGCGAGAATCGTGATCTTTTTATTCTAAGCAAAAAAATTGTGATTCTCATTTTGGCCAGAATCATGCAGCTCTAGCACTCAGTATCTTCCTCAAGCGTCACCCCGCTTCCTTGCTGGGTCCCTGGCTTGGAACTCACAGATACTCCTCAAGCTTCACCCCCGCTGACACATTAGGTGCCTGGTTTGGCACTCACTGATGCTCCACAAGCGTCACGTTTGCTGTCCCGCTGGGTCCCTGACTTGGCACTTGCTGAAGTTTTCCCACTTCTTCACCTTCCCGGGCTGGCGAGAAGTCTGCTCTGGTACTGGCCTCAGCTCACTGTGGTCTCCGGTAGCAAGGTGGATGGTCCCTTATTGGCGACAGCTTCCCTTCTACCTCCAACCACAACTCGTTCCCCGGCCTGGCGGAAACATTACTTCTGGTTGGACTACAAGCCCACAGTTCCAACCCTACGCTGCTCCTCCTGCTTCTGTATAGACCCTCAGACAGCCCAGCAGCCAGATGTCCCCGGGATAGGCCTAAGGCTTACGGCCTAGCAGCCCGGGGCAACATGACACATGTCCACCCAGAGAGCCATCCGGGTGGCACAGAACCCCAATCACCGGACTCCACCCAAATAAATAGGCTCTCCCAGCAGGCCAAGGGACCCAAGAAAATCCCTGCCCATTGGCTGAGACACCCCATTCATTCATAATCTGTCCTTGCTATGCCCTTGTCATCCAATGTCATCAGATACCCAGCCACCTAGTGACAGAAGGGAGAAGTGCAGCAATTCCAGAATTAGGGGGAAATCAATTGACCTCCTAACAATTGGCCAAGGCAACTATCGCCTGGCAACTAAACTTAATAGCAGCCCTGCCTAAACATCAGGGTGCTACACAAACAACAAATATGGCAGAAGACAATCCTAGTCTTTATTAACCACCTTTTTGTGCATACTTTTAAGGGTTTTGTTAAATAAGTTTACCAAACCATCTAAGGGTGTTAAACTGAAGTATGCAAGTGCTTAATATTGAACAATTTGCACAACTCTTTCATTACATTCAACATAAAGGGAGTCCCTTGGTCGGTTAGGATTTCTTTTGGGATTCCAGTACAGGTAAATATGTGGAACAACTCTCTGGCGATCGTCTTGGAAGAAGTGTTTCCTAAGGGAACAGCCTCAGGATACCAGGCAACATGGTCCATGACCACTAGGACGTACTGATGGCCTCTAGCAGACTTAACTACTGGCACTATTAGATCCATGGTGATTCAGTCAAAAGGAACCTCAATCACTGGCAATGGCACCAGTAGGCTATGGTAATGGGGCATAGGGGCTGCCTGACACCCAGGGCATCACTCACAATAGTTTTTCATATCGGCATGTATCCCGGGCCAAAAAAAAAACGCTCTAAAATACGTTCTTTGGTCTTTTCATAGGCCAGGTGACCCCCCCAGGGGATGTGTATGGATTATTAGAGAAATTAGAGCAGAGACGGCAAGCCAGGCCTTTTTGTCCACACCAGTGCCTGACCTAACAAATGTGCTTCTGAATGAATGGTCAAGCATTCCCATAGACACACTCCTAAACCTTGTGTACAGCCTTCCCAGAAGAGTTGAAGCTGTTATAGCAACTCAATATTGAACCCTCGTACACACGCAAAATTTAAAGCCTCGTACGTACACTTAAATTTTCAGACAACCGAATGTTCTTTTTTTGTGGCATGCTAGTCTCATGTCGAAAGTGAAGAGGTTACTTACTCACAATGTACGAAAATTTTCATACGACAGAATACAACGTGACGTAATGTGTTGAATAGTATGTATTCTTTCGTTTCTGAGCATGCGTTGTCTTGCAATTACGATTTTTCTCGTACGAAAACCGTTGAGTTCACATCCGACAACTCGTCGTACAAATTGTTCCATCCAATTTTCGTATCATGTGTATGGGCCATTAGACTGGGATGCCATTAAAGTTCATGTGCATGTAAAGGCAGGCACCCCAATACTTTTGGTAATATAATATATATGGGCACCAGTGTGGAGCCACGCTTGGCACAGTCATCAGCTCATCTGTTCTATATCTCAACAAATCACTTGCCAGGGGTCCGTTAAGCACACAGTGAGGGGGAGATTTACAAAAACTGATGCACACAGAATATAGTGCAGCTGTGCATGGTAGCCAATCAGCTTATAAGTTCAGTTTGTTCAATTAAGCTTTGATAATAAGGCCGAGTTCACACTAGTACGACAAACGCTCCAACATTGGGAGCTCATGTCGCATGACGTGTGAAAATGAATGTTTCCCTATGGGTGCCGTCTCAACTGGTCCGACACAAGTCGGTCGGACTTTGAAAATGCTCCCTGCACTACTTTGGTCCGACTTTGATCCTACTTCAATCCACTGATTATCACTGAAGTCGGATCAAAGTCGGACCGTCGTCTTAACTGACCTGACTTTGGCATGCGACTTGAGTTCTGAGGATCTTGAAAGGGAACTCCACACCAAATTTAAAAAAAAAAAAGGGCATGGGTTCCCTTCCAAAAGCATACTAGGCCCTTATCCGAGCACACAGCCCGACAGGTCAGGAAAGGGGGTGGGGACGAGCGAGCAGCCCCCCCCCCCCGAACCATACCAGGCCACATGCCCTCAACATAGGGGGGTGGGTTCTTTGGGGCAGGGGGACCCTGTGCATTTGCATGGGAGCCGCTGGTCACGGCACAGGGCTCCATGTACTGATGTCACTGGCTGCATGTACAGCAAATATCTCCTAAATGATGCACGTTTAGGAGATATTTACACTACCTATAGGTAAGCCTTATTATAGGCTTACCTATAGGTAAAGGCAAGAGATGGAAGTTTACTTCCTCTTTAACAATTCACATGGTTTGCTACCTGGTGGGATATATCATTATCTTGAGAAGAACTAGATACACCTTCATTCCACTGTACGTTTTCACATGGTTTGCTACCTGGTGGGATATATCATTATCTTGAGAAGAACTAGATACACCTTCATTCCACTGTACGTTTTCATTACTAGTGGCTAGAGCTGCACGATTCTGGCTAAAATGAGAATCGCTGTTTTGCTTAGAATAGAGATCGCGATTCTCTTACGATTCTCGTGGCATAACATCATCTTTCACATTATACAAAAAAATTGGGCTAACTTTACTGTTTATTTTTTTTTTTTTTTTATTAATTAAAGTGTATTTTTCCCCAATAATTGAAAGACTGCTGCGCAAATACAGTGCGACATAAAATATTGCAACAACCGCCATTGTATTCTCTAGGGCATCTGCTAAAAAAAATTCAGTTGTGCTCATAAGTTTACATACCCTGGCAGAATTTATGATTCATTGGCCATTTTTCAGAGAATATGAATGATAACACAACAACTTTTGTCTTTCACTCGTGGTTGGTGTTTGGGTAAATCAATCAACTGTGTTTACTCTTTTTAAATCATAATGGAAACAAAAACTACCCAAATGACCCTGATCAAAAGTTTACATACCCAAGTTCTTAATACCATGTATTGCCCCCTTTAACATCAATGACAGCTTTTAATTCTTTTGTGGTATTTTTGGATGAGGCTCTTTATCTTCTCAGATGGTAAAGCTGCCCATTTCTCTTGGCAATAAGCCTCCAGTTCCTGTAAACTCCTGGGCTGTCTTGCATGAACTGCACGTTTGAGATCTCCCCAGAGTGGCTCAATGATATTGAGGTCAAGAGACTGAGATCGCCACTCCAGAACCTTCACTTTATTCTGCTGTAGCCAATGACAGGTTGACTTGGCCTTGTGTTTTGGATCATTGTCATGTTGGAATGTCCAAGTACGACCTATGAGCAGCTTCCTGGCTGATGAATGCAAATGTTCCTCCAGTATTTCTTGATAACATACTGCATTCATCTTGTCAACAATTTTGACCAAATTTTCTGTGCCTTTGTAGCTCACACATCTCCAAAACATCAGTGATCCAACTCCGTACCTTTTATCATATGCCTTGTTGACTCCTCTCCAAATGTAGCTTTTATGGTTGTGGCCAAAAAACTGAATTTTGGTCTCATCACTTCAAATTACTTTGTGACAGAAGGTTTGAGACTTGTCTCTGTGCTGTTTGGCGTATTGTAAGCGGGATACTTTGTGGCATTTGCGTAGTGATGGCTTTCTTCTGGAAACTCGACCATGCAGCCCATCTTTCTTCAAAAGCCTCATTGTGCCCCTTGAAACAGCCACATCACATGTTTTCAAAGAGTCCTATATTTCACCTGAAGTTATTTGTGGGTTTTTCTTTGCATCCCGAACAATTTTCCTGGCAGTTTTGGATGACATTTTAGTTGGTCTACCTGACCGTGGTTTGGTTTCAACAGAAGCCCTCGTTTTCCACTTCTTGATTAGAGTTTGAACACTGCTGATTGTCATTCTCAATTCCTTGGATATTCTTTTATATCCCTTTTCTGTTTTATACAGTTCAACTATCTTTTCCCGCAGATCTTTTGACAATTCTTTTGTTTTCCCCGTGATTCAGAATCCAGAAATGTCAGTGCAGCCCTGGATGAAAGATACAAGGGTCTGTCAGGAGTCCAGAAACTTTTTGACCATTTATACACACATACACACCAATTACAAGCAAACAGATTACAGGTGAGTATGGTTACCTTTAATAGCCATTCAAACCCCTTTGTGTCAACTTGTGTACATGTTAACAGGCCAAAATCACCAGGGTATGTAAACTTTTGATCAGGGTCATTTGGGTAGTTTCTGTTGTCATTATGATTTGAAAAGAGTAAACACAGTTGATTGATAATAAATAGCTTCAGCCAAACTCTAACCATGAGGGAAAGAAATGTTTTTTGTTATCATTCATATTCTCTGAAAAATGGCCAAGAAATTATAAATTCTGCCAGGGTATGTAAACTTATGAGCACAAATGTGTATATTAGAGCTGCGCAATTAATCGATAAAGAATCAAAATCACGATTCAACTCTCCTCACAATCTTAAAACAACATTTCCCGATTTTATGTAACAATCGCTGACAAAAATAAAAATCCAAACGGCCTGCCAAGTTTATCACAATATCGGAGATAAAGAGAAACATTGTAAGCTAGTTCTTTAGATCAAAGGGATGAACTTTTGTCTGTAAATGAGGTCAGTTTTAGCACTTAACCACTTGCCGACCAGCTGTCGTCATTATACTGTGGCAGGTCGGCACGATCCGACGAACCGTCGTAGCTATACGTCGGTCCCTTTAAGTGGGATAGCAGGCACGCACATCTGCTGCACAGGGGTGCCGATGCTTGTGACCGGCAGTCGCGATGACCGCCGTCCACAAGCAATCGTGGGCACGAGGGGCAGAACAGGGACGTGTGTGTGTGTGTGTAAACACACAAATCTCCTATAGTCAGTCCCATCCCCCACAGTTAGAACACACACCTAGGGTACACAGTTAACCCCATCCCCTATTTTGTGGACACTATAACTTTTGTGTAAACCAATCAATATACGCTTTTTGTGATTTTTATTACCAGAAATATGTAGGCCTAAACTGAGGAAAAAAAATTGCTTTTTTTTTTTTTAAAAATTGTGGCTATTTATTACAGCAAAAAATACAAAATATTGTGTTTTTTTTTTTTTAAATTGTTGCTCTTTTTTTGTTTATAGTGCAAAAAATAAAAACAGCAGAGATGATCAAATACCACCAAATTTGTGGGAAAAAAAAGGACGTAAATTTTGTTTGGGTACAGAGTCGCACGACTGCGCAATTGTCAGTTAAAGTGACGCAGTGCCTTATCGCAAAAAAATGGCCTGGTCATTGAGCAGCCAATTCTTCGGGGGCTGAAGTGGTTGAGGACTAAACATTTTTCTGACACTTGTTGCTTACAAGTTAAAATCAGTATTTTTTGCTAGAAAATTACCTGGAACCCCCAAACACTATATATTTTTTTTTAGCAGAGACCCTAGAGCAGTGATGACGAACCTATGGCACGTGTGCCATAGCTGGCATGCAGAGCCCTCTCTGTGGGCACCCGAGCTAAGTTGCCAGATTCAGGGCCGACGCTTCCATAAGGCGGCTTAAGTAACTGTCTTACGCTACCAGAACCACCAGGATAGGAGGGGTGGAAATCCCAAAGCTAGGCAGTCACTTGCACTGGCGGGCAATTTGCTTAAATCCCTCCCTGCATACAAGTGGAAAGGACTTACACTGAGTGTCTGTGTTAGGATTAAGTTTGCCTGCTGGTGGCACTATCCTGCTCTGGGCTGTTTGCTGCAGTTCCAGTGTCCACCAGCAGGTGTCACCCAGGAACCAGCAGGCTGGTGTAATCAGGCTAATTAATGTTCAGCTGCCTGCGGGGACGGTCGGGATCGTGTCAGGAGCGATCCGGGACGAGGGGACGGCCAGTGGTTTCTGGCCACCCCCTCGCGATCGCTCCTGGCCAATGAAAAGCTTCCCCTTCCTGTCTATTGTATAGACAGGAAGGCGGAAGTGATGTCACGCTCGGTGCGCCGGTCTATGTGACCGGAGACGCCGAGCGGCGAACATGTAAAGGTTAGTGCACAACAGTACACTGACACCAGTACAGTTAGGCACATATTCCACCCCCCTGTCACCCCCTGATCACCCCCCAGATCACCCCCTCCCCCCCCAGTCACAGTGTCACTAATTGCAGTGATCATTTTTTTACTGATCACTGCATTTAGTGTCAGTGTGACTGTAATAACTGTCAGGGCAGTTAGTTTTAGGTCCAAGGTAGCCCCCTACCCCCCCCTAATAAAGGTTTAACCCCTTGATTGCCCCCCAGGTAACCCTTTCACCCCCTTTTGCCAGTGTCACTAAGCGATCGTTTTTCTGATCGCTGTATTAGTGTCACTGCTGTCGCTAGGTAACCATTTTTTTTTTTTTAGGTAACCGCCATGTTTATATAGGTTCATAAATAGTTTTATAGGTCAGGTACCCCCATATTACAACCTAAATAAAGGTTTTAACCCCTTGATTGCCCCTAGAGTTAACCCTTTCACCAGTGATCACTGTATAACTGTCACTGGTGACGCTGGTTAGCCAGTTAGTTATTTCGTTATTTAGGTTCCCCGTCAGGTTTTTATATAGCGTCAGGTACCCCCATATATTACCTAATAAAGGTTTAACCCCCTGATTGCCCCTAGTTAACCCTTTCACCCCCTTTTGCCAGTGTCACTAAGCGATCGTTTTTCTGATCGCTGCATTAGTGTCGCTAGGTAACCAGTTTTTTTTTTTATTACTGTTACGGGTGACGCTGGTTAGTTAGCTTGTTTTTTATACTGTCAGGGCACCCGCCATTTATTACCCAATAACGGTTTAACCCCCTGATCGCCCGGCGGGTGATATCAATTAGGTTTTAGGGTCAAATAAGGTCTGCGTCGCCCCAGGTTAGTGCCAGTACCGCAAACACCCACGCGCAAAGCATACACCTCCCTTAGTGGCACAGTATCTGAACAGATCAATATCTGATCTGATCAGATCTATACTAGCGTCCCAGCAGTTTAGGGTTCCAAAAAAAACCGCATTGTTAGCGGGATCAGCCCAGATACCTGCTAGCACCTGCGTTTTCCCCCTCCGCCCAGCCCAGCCCACCCAAGTGCAGTATCGATCGATCACTGTCACTTACAAAACACTAAGCACACATAACTGCAGCGTTCGCAGAGTCAGGCCTGATCCCTGCGATCGCTAACAGTTTTTTTGTGGTAGCGTTTTGATTCAGTCGCTTCAGTCAGGAGCTTTTTTACCTGTGAATCTCAAAAAAATAAAAAAAAATAAAATAGTTGTCGTTTTATTGTTCTCTCTCTCACTCTATTCTCTCTCTATTGTTGCTCTTTTTTTACTCCATTCTATTCTGCAATGTTTTATTATGTTTTATCATGTTTTATCATGCTTGCTTTTCAGGTATGTAATTTTGTTTACTGTGTTTTAGTGTTAAGCATTTTTTTGTTTTCAGGTGCGCCATTCAGTTGCAACGCGGATTTATTTATCTTGACAGCAACAGCGTTTGCTCCCACGATACATAAAGCCGCGACTCCAATGCTGTAGGAGGTGATTTCACCACCACAGTTAAAAAAAAGAGCATATATGCCGAAGCATGGGGGCAGCAGGGGGGGAGGAGCGATTGGCTCCTAATGCCACGTACATACGGTCGAAATTCCGACCGTGTGTACACGGCATAACTTTTGCGGGAGGATGCCCCCATGCATCGGCATATATAAATGGTGCATGTATGCCCATCATTAGAAGTGGGTGGATGAAGGGAGGTATTCTAATGGTGGGCATACCCACCAATCAATCTCTTTTTTTCGTTCAGCCAAGAGGCTGCATGAAAAAAAAAAGATTACAATATATGTCCAGTATGTTGCTGGACTTTGAATGGTTATACCAGAATGATGCCTGCAGGTTTAGGTATCATCTTGGTATCATTCTTTTCAGCCAGTGATCGGCTTTCATGTAAAAGCAATTCTAGCGGGTAATTAGCCTCTAGACTGCTTTTACAAGCAGTGGGAGGGAATGTCCCCCCTCCCGGATATAAACCGCGCCATTGGGAAATTGGGAAAGCATTTTATCACACCAATCTTGGTGTGGTCAGATGCTTTGAGGGCAGAGGAAAGATCTAGGGTCTAATAGACCCCAATTTTTTCAAAAAAAGAGTACCTGTCACTGCCTATTGCTATCATAGGGGATATTTACATTCCCTGAGATAACAATAAAAATCATAACAAAGAAAAAAAATGGAAGGAACAGTTTAAAAATAAAATAAAAAAGCTAAATAAATAAAAAAAAAAACAAACAAAAAAAAAAAAGCACCCCTGCCCCCCCTTCTCTTGCGCAAAGGCGTACACAAGCGTTGGTCTGGCGTCATATGTAAACAGCAATTGCACCATGCATGTGAGGTATCACCGCGAAGGTCAGATCGAGGGCAGTAATTTTAGCAGTAGACCTCCTCCGTGAATCTAATGTGGTATCATGTAAAGGCTTTTAAAGGCTTTTAAAAATGTATGTAGTTTGTCGCCACTGCGTGTTTGTGCGCAATTTTAAAGCATGTCGTGTTTGGTATCCATGTACTCGGCCTAAGATCATATTTTTTTATTTCATCAAAAATTTGAGCAATATATTGTGTTTTAGTGCATTAAAATAAAAAAAAGTGTATTTTTTCCACAAAAAAATGCGTTTGAAAAATCGCTGCGCAAATACTGTGTGGAAAAAAAAAAATGCAACACCCACCATTTTAATCTGTAGGGCCTTTGCTTTAACATTATATATAGTGTTTGGGGGTTCAACGTAATTTTCTTGCAAAAAAAAAATATGTTTTCATGTAAACAAAAAGTGTCAGAAAGGGCTTTGTCTACAAGTGGTTAGAAGAGTGGGTGACGTGTGACATAGGCTTCTAAATGTTGTGCATAAAATGCCAGGACAGTTCAAACCCCCCCCAAATGACCCCATTTTGGAAAGTAGACACCCCAAGCTATTTGATGAGAGCAATGTTGAGCCCATTAAATATTTTTTTTTTTTGTCCCAAGAGATTGAATAATGAAAAAAAAAAAATATATATATTTTTTTTTACAAAAAGTTGTCACTAAATGATATATTGCTCAAACATGTCATGGGCATATGTAGAAATACACCCCAAAATACATTCTGTTGCTTCTCCTGAGTACGGGGATACCACATGTGTGGGACTTTTTGGGAGCCTAGCTGCGTACGGAACCCCAAAAACCAATCACCGCCTTCAGGCTTTCTAAGGGTGTAATTTTTTTATTTCACTTCTCACTGCCAATCACAGTTTCGGAGGCCATGGAATGCCCAGATGGCATAAAACCCCCCAAAATGACCCCATTTTGGAAAGTAGACACCCCAAGCTATTTGCTGAGAGGTATTGTGAGTATTTTGCAGATGTCGCTTTTTGTCACAAAGTTTTGAAAATTGAAAAAAAGAAAAAAAAATTTTTTTTTCTTTACTTTCTTCATTTTCAAAAACAAATGAGAGCTGTAAAATACTCACCATGCCTCTCAACAAATAGCTTGGGGTGTCTACTTTCCAAAATGGGGTCATTTGGGGGGGTTTTGTGCTATTTTGGCATTTTATGGCCTTCGAAACTGTGATAGGTAGTGAGGAGTGAAATCAAAAATTTGCACCCTTAGAAATCCTGAAGGCGGTGCTTGGGTTTCGGGGCCCCGTACGCGGCTAGGCTCCCAAAAAGTCCCACACATGTGGTATCCCCATACTCAGGAGAAGCAGCAAAATGTATTTTGGGGTGCAATTCCACATATAACTATGGCATGTGTGAGCAATATATCATTTAGTGACAACTTTTTGAAAAAAAAAAAAAATCTTTTTTATTTTTGTCTTTATTCAATCACTTGGGACTAAAAAAAAAAATATTCAATGGGCTCAACATGCCTCTCAGCAAATAGCTTGGGTGTCTACTTTCCAAAATGGGGTCATTTGGGGGGGTTTTGTACTTCTCTGCCATTTTAGCACCTCAAGAAATGAAATAGGCAGTCATAAATTAAAAGCGGTGTAAATTCCAGAAAATGTACTCTAGTTTGTAGACGCTATAACTTTTGCGCAAACCAATAAATATACGCTTATTGGCATTTTTTTTACTAAAGACATGTGGCTGAATACATTTTGGCCCAAATGTTTGACTAAAATTGAGTTTATTAGATTTTTTTTATAACAAAAAGTAGACGTTTATATCGCAAAAAATAAAAATCACAGAGGCAATCAAATACCATCAAAAGAAAGCTCTATTTGTGGGAAGAAAAAGGACGCAAATTTCGTTTGGTTACAAAATTGCATGACCGCGCAATTACCAGTTAAAGTAGTGCAGTGCGAAATTGAAAAAAGACCTCTGGTCCTTTGGCTGCCAAATGGTCCGGGGCTGAAGTGGTTAAAGCGGGACTGTACTGAAAAAAAAAAATTTAAAAGCCAGCAGCTACAAATACTGCAGCTGCTGACCTTTAAAAAATGGACACTTACCTGTTCCAGGGTCCAGCGATGTCGGCAGCAGAGGCCGATCGATCGCTCGGCTCCCTGCTGTAGCCGACGCCATTCTCGGTGAGGGAATCAGGAAGTGCTTCACTTCCCGATTCCCTACTGCGCATGCGCGAGTCGCGTGGCACAATGAGAATCTTCAGCGCCGTCTGCCGGGTCACGTGTGTGTCCCGACAGATAGCGCGCCGGACAGGAGGTGACGTAAACTCCCACGGGAGTTTATGCCCGGAAGTGGGTGCAGATACCTGTCTTAGACAGGTATCTGCACCCCCCTCCCCCCTGAAAGGTGCCAAATGTGACACCGGAGGGGGGGAGGGTTCCGAAAAGCGGGAGTTCCACTTTAGGGTGGAATCCCCCTTTAAGGCTTCTCCTCCCTTCCCCCGGTGCATCACGATTCTGGTCCCTTCCTTGCTGGCTGTGCCTAGCTTGATCCAGTCTGTACCTCGCTGCCTTGTTCCTGCCTTGCTTCGATTCGAGTACCCTGTGGAGATCCCCCTTCCTTGCAACCTTGCATTCGCTTATGGTAGAACATTTAGCAATGGCTATACGTAATAATTCCTCTATACACGGTATTACCATTAATGAAATACGGTAGATTATAAAACCTCACTTTACGCAGATGATGTTTTACTTTATATAACATCACCAAGGATTAGTATCCCTTCAGTTTTTAAAAGAAATCAATCTATTTGTATATTTAAGCAATTTTAAAGTAAATCTAACTAAATCTGATTAATTGAATATCTCACTACCTAGAGATGAGGTTTCTTCTCTGGTAGCGTTATTTCCTTTTCACTTGCAGGAAGTAGCTGTGGAATATTTAGGAGTTAATATTCCAACAGATCTTACTCTTGTGTATGAATAAAACTTCTTTCCACTTCTTCTTTGAATGCAAGCTGAATTGTTATTATGGTCGATACTCTCTCTATCATGGTTTGGCCATATTAACTCCATTAAGATGGATATTCTTCCAAAGTATCTATACTTTTTTCAAACCCTACTCATTAAATTACCTAAAATATTTTTTTTAAATGGAACAAATTATCTGAATGACTGTATTTTGTGTATGTAAATATGTTTTGTTGTTTGTATAAAATTTAAGAAAATTAATAAAAATATGTTGGGAAAAAAAAGAAAAGCTTCTTCAGGCGGGGTAAGCAAGTGGATATGCTTTTTATATGCTTTAAAGCAGGGGTCTCCAAAGTACGGCCCGCGGGCCACATCCGGCCCGCTGGGACGTTTTTCCCGGCCCGCAGGTTGAGTCGCCGATCCGTGATCCGAACGGGCCACCCCGTTCGGATCGGCACACCCCGCGATCCGCGGAGCGCTCCGCGGCCTCGGCCTTAGGAAAGGCCGCGGCTTCGGCCTAGCTCCGGAGCGGCGGCGGCCATCTTTGTACACCCGGCGGCCTTAGGAAAGGCCGCGGCTTCGGCCTAGCTCCGGAGCGGCGGCCATCTTGGTACACCCGGCCACTGTTTACAATGTGATCGCTCCGTCAAATTTGACGGAGCGATCACTTGTAAACATACCCTGCATTACCCAGCCAATATACTCTGCATTAACCCTGCATATACTCTGCATTAACCCTGCATATACTCTGCATTAACCCTGCATATACTCTGCATTACCCAGCCAATACTCTGCGATACTCTGCATTACCCAGCCAATACTCTGCGATACTCTGCATTACCCAGCCAATACTCTGCGATACTCTGCATTAACCCTGCATATACTCTGCATTACCCAGCCAATACTCTGCGATACTCTGCATTACCCAGCCAATACTCTGCGATACTCTGCATTACCCAGCCAATACTCTGCGATACTCTGCATTACCCAGCCAATACTCTGCGATACTCTGCATTACCCAGCCAATACTCTGCGATACTCTGCATTAACCCTGCATATACTCTGCATTACCCAGCCAATACTCTGCGATACTCTGCATTAACCCTGCATATACTCTGCATTACCCAGCCAATACTCTGCGATACTCTGCATTAACCCTGCATATACTCTGCGATACCCAGCCAATACTCTGCGATACTCTGCATTAACCCTGCATATACTCTGCGATACCCAGCCAATACTCTGCGATACTCTGCATTAACCCTGCGATACTCTGCATTAACCCTGCGATACCCAGCCAATACTCTGCGATACCCAGCCAATACTACAGTGGGGGAGATGACGTGGATATTACAGTGGGGGAGATGACGTGGATATTACAGTGGGGGAGATGACGTGGATATTACAGTGGGGGAGATGACGTGGATATTACAGTGGGGACTATATGGTGGCGGAATTTTCACAGGTTTTTGCAAATTCAATTATTTGCTGATCCGAAAAATGATCCGATCCGTGACTCCTGATCCGAGGATCGATCCGATCCGTGAGTTTTTTGATCCGTTGCACCCCTAGCCCTGATAGTATGCAGCACAGGTCCCGCAGCCCGACGGAGCATGTCCAACCCGGCGCCTCACTAGTTGTTGATAGGACCTACTGCGCCTCCCGGGTCCCGCCCCTCTGTTAGCATCAGTGTCCTTTACGGCTGTGCTTTTGGCTACAACGTGCCTGTGTAACAGCCGGGCGGGAGTCGGGAGGTGCAGCAGAACAGCGCTGAAGCCGGACACAGATGTAAGAGGGACACAGATGTGACTGTTGGAGGTGATGGGGACACAAATGTGCGGCGGGGGCTAGTTTGAGAGACACAAAAGTGAAAGGGGAGCTCTAAGGGGGACACAGTTTTGCAGGGGGCTCTAAGGGGGACACAATTGTGCTGGGGTCTCTGATTGGGGCATAAATGTGGAAGGGGGCTCTAAGGGGGACACAATTGTGCTGGGGTCTCTGATTGGGGCATAAATGTGGAAGGGGGCTCTAAGGGGGACACAATTGTGCAGGGGGCTGTGATGGGGGGCATAAATGTGGAAGGGGGGCACTAAGGGGGACATAATTGTGCAGGGGTCTCTGATGGGGACACAAATATGGAAGGGGGCTCTGATGGGGACACAAATATGGAAGGGGGCTCTGATGGGGACACAAATATGTAAGGGGGCTCTGATGGGGACACAAATATGGAAGGGGGCTCTGATGGGGACACAAATATGGAAGGGGGCTCTGATGGGGACACAAATATGGAAGGGGGCTCTGATGGGGACACAAATATGGAAGGGGGCTCTGATGGGGACACAAATATGGAAGGGGGCTCTGATGGGGGACACAAATATGGAAGGGGGCTCTGATGGGGACACAAATATGGAAGGGGGCTCTGATGGGGACACAAATATGGAAGGGGGCTCTGATGGGGACACAAACGTGTCAGGGGGCTCTGATGGGAATACAAATATGCAGGGGTTCTTATTCAGGCACAAATATTCGGCGGGGCTCTAAGGGGGACACAAATATGCAGAGGGGGCTCTGATGAGGATACAAATGTATGGAGGCGTGTGTGTGTTGACAGTAACACAGATGCAAGACCCTGTGAACACTGGAATTTTAGCCCCAGTGCATGAGGTTACATCGTTTAGGTGCGCCATCAAGCTCTACTGCCGGCAGCCTGTCAAATTCTATTTTATTCTACTGCCGATTCATTAAAAAAAAAAAATTTATTTTTTCGGCCCGCGAATATGTGAAAAATGCACAATGTGGCCCCCGAAGTGAAAAGTTTGGAGACCCCTGCTTTAAAGCACCAAGAAAGCGACATGGGGTATAATTTTTGAAGCGAAGCAGCATTACAGAAACAGCCTTTTGAGCCGATACAACATATTCCTTTGGTCCTAGTTTTTGTGGTAGCCATTTCTTTTGCAAGAAGGGTATCAGAGTTGGCAGCTCTTTCTTGTAAAGAGCCATATTTAATCATTCACAAAGATAGAGTAGTATTGCATCCTCATCCTAGCTTTCTGCCAAAGGTGGTTTCAGGTTTTCACCTAAACCAGGATATTGTTTTACTACATTCTTTGGATGTAGTGAGAGCAGTCAAAATATATTTGAAGGCGACTGCTCAGATTCAGAAAACAGATGTTTTGTTTGTGTTGCCTGAAGGTCCTAGGAAAGGACAGACAGCATCGAAATCCACTATTGCCAAATGGATTTGGCAAGTAATTATTCAAGCTTATGGCTTGAAGAGGAAGGTTCCACCTTTTCAAATCAAAGCGCACTCCACCAGGGCTGGTAGTGCTGGTAGTGCTTCGTGGGCAGTGCATCACCAACCCTTTATGGCTCAAATCAGCAAGGCCACAACCTGGTCTTCAGTCCATACATTCACCAGATTCTATCAGGTGGACTTGAGAAGGCATGAGGATATAGTCTTTGGGCGCAGTGTACTGCAGGCGGCAGTATAGGTCCTCAGGTCAGATTGCACCCTACTTTTGTGTCCCTTCCCCTCAGGTGGCATTGCTCTGGGACATTCCATACAGTTATTACTGTGGGTCTGTGTCCCATGATGTACGATAAAGAAAATAGGATTTTTATAACAGCTTACCTGTAAAATCTTTTTCTTGGAGTACATCACGGGACACAGAGGTCCCTCCCCTCTTTCTGGTTACACGTGTATTGCTTTGCTACAAAATTGAGGTACTCCCGTTAAGGGAAGGGGTTATATGTAGAATTTAACTTCCTGTTTAGGGTGTGAGAGTGTTCATCACCCGAAGGTGCCATATAACCCATACAGTTATTACTGTGGCTCTGTGTCCCGTGAAGTACTCCAAGAAAAGGATTTTACAGGTCAGCTGTTATAAAAATCCAATTTTTTTCCCCACATTTTCCAAAAACTTCTGGAAAAAAAGGAACCATTTAAAAGACTCATTATGCCTCAAAGATTATACGTTGGGGTGTTTGCTTTTCAAAATGGGGTGATTTTGTGGGCAATTCCATTGTCCTGGTGCTCCAGGGCCTTCAATGGGTGGTTGAGAAATGAGATGTGTAATTTATGCTCGTAGAACGCCTGAAGGTGCTACTTCAGTGTTGGGCCTTTGTATGTAGCCAGGCTGTGTAAAAGTCTCACATATGTGGTATCGCCATACTCAGGAGGAGTAGCAGAATGTATTTTGGGATGTCATTATTGCTATGTACATGCTATGTGAAATATCTGATAAATGGACAACTTTGTGTAAAAAAAAAAAAAAAAAAAATGCGTTTTCATTTTTTTTCCACATTTTCC
Source organism: Lithobates sylvaticus (assembly GCA_028564925.1). NCBI lineage: Eukaryota > Metazoa > Chordata > Amphibia > Anura > Ranidae > Lithobates > Lithobates sylvaticus. The sequence continues at coordinate 274,395,165 of CM053027.1, read as the reverse complement.
AAAAACTTCTGAAAAAAACAACCGTTCAAAAGACTCATCATGCCTCATAGATTATACGTTGGGGTGTTTGCTTTCCAAAACGGGGTGATTTTGTGGGCAATTCATTGTCCTGGTGCTCCAGGGCCTTCAAAAGTGTAATAGGTGGTTAAGAAATGAGATGTGTAATTTATGCTCGTAGAAAGCCTGAAGGTGCTTTTTCAATGTTGGGCCTTTGTATGTGGCCAGGCTGTGTAAAAGTCTCACACATGTGGTATCGCCATACTCAGAAGGAGTAGCAGAATATATTTTGGGGTGTAATTTGTTTTATGCATATGCTCTGTGAAAGAAATAACCTGTTGTTAATATGACAATTTTGTAAAAAAAAAATTAAAATTTAAAATTTTGCAAAGAATTGTGGGAAAAAATTACAACTTAAAAAAACTCACCAGGCTACTTACTTAATACCAGTGGCGGCTGGTGCTCAAAATTTTTGGGGGGGCGCAAACAAACAGCCTCACTGTGCCATCAAACGCTGCCACTGTGCCCATTAAATGCTGCCACTGTGCCCATCAAACGCTGCCACTGTGCCCCTTCAAGTGCTGCCAGAGTGCCCCTCTAATTGGAGGGAGTGCAATCAGCAGTGGGAAACACTGAAAGGGACAATACAAATAAGTACTAGGGACGGGTCATTAGACAGAGGTAATATACCTTGGTGCTGGCATTCTGCTACTAGAGTGGACATGTTTGATACAAAAAGGAATCGGAAACATCTGCTGGTCATAAATGTGCTAATAATATCCAGCTAAGGGAGATGCTTGAATCATGCTTGATCATGAAGTGGCTACCCAATACCAGACACCAGGGACCTGCAAATCAAGAAAGGGTTAACCATCCACATAGCTCAGTGAGTCACTGGTCATGAAAAGGGTGAAGCATACAAACATCTGGAAACCCCTGCCTAAAGCTGGCCATAGATTATACAATTTTTCTGGTTTAATTTCCTTTAGATTTACCTTCAACTATGTAGTGCAAGGACCTGCCTGATTGCATACAAATTGAAAGTGTTTAGGTTTGATCTCATATTATATGTTTTTTGTAAATCTAAAGGAAATATGTACAAGAAAATTGTATAATGTATAGCCTTAAGAAAGCATTAACAACAAGGTGCGACAAATGGAGTTTTTAAGGTGCCAAATTATTCAGTTTGAAAAAATGCAGACATCATAAGGAGTCGTGGTTGTTACTGTGGGTCAATACTAGTGTTTTGTATTACTTTGTAACAACTAATCTATAGGTAGACGAAGCACTTGTGTAGACAGGGCAGCATGCACAATCAGGGAATATGCTGCTCAGGGCTGCTGTTAGAAATCACGGGGCCCCCTACAACCTACCTGGCAGGGCCCCCCCCCCCCTCGGGAAATCAAATCGCTGAAATGCCATGGTCACAATGGCATGCTTTGCAGCCATGGCAGAAATAAGAGCCTTGCTACTGCTGCCTCATGACACCTGTTGTTGTTTTTTTTTTATTGCTGAGTGGCAATTTTACATTGTGAGACCGCATTGCAGCTGTAAGCTAAGTATTTGGCTTCAAGGTGCAGAGCAGCCCCATTGAACTCAAGGGGAAGTTTGACAGGTGGTGCTTCCTGTCAAATTCTGCAGCCTGCAGTACAAATGCCTCAGCTCTGAAGTAAAGCATCACAGCCATGGCATGTATGCTTATGTCGAAGAGGCTTGATCAAAAAAGGGCTGCTGACCATCTCCCTGACCGGAGTGTTCTGGTGGGGCGTCCCCTCGTCAGAACACAATAGAATAGCAGGGGAGATCACTGTACTAACATTGGATTGTTAGTAAAGCAGCTCTGACCTGAGGTGTCAGGTTTTTATTGTTCAGCCTGTGGGGTTTAGTAAAAAAAGTAAACTAGCAGTGTATACGAGACATTAGGCCACATTAACATTTGAGGTTACCTGAATGTGTGACAATGTACACAGGTAATGGGCAATTTGCAGTGCATTTTGGAAATGCACTAGACATGTGCATAGAACTTGTGGTGCCCAATAATTGTTAATGGCACCCTAAATGCAATGAGCAGACATGTGTTTTGTCTTGTGGCAAAGTTGCATGCCTTAACATTTTCTGCAGCCTCTATGATGTGTTTGTCACATATGGCAGCCCATTCAAGTGAATGGGTTAACCTATGTGTGAAAAACAAGAAAAAAAAATGAAAATGTGAGCAGGAATGTTTGTTACTGCTATGTGAAGTATAAAGGGACCTTAGGGATGGTATATAGAAATGGCTGGGCAGAGATTCCTGGCAGCTGGAGAGAGAGATGTGTCCACTGGCTTCTTGCTCAGCACTGCATTGACAGCTATCTGCAGTTCTAGGCTGGCTTCATAGTCACCTCTCTCCAAAATCATAAAGTTTTGTGACTTTTTCCAGCAGCAACCCCCCCCCCCCCCCCCCCCCACACACACACACACACACACACACACCCCCCCTCCAGCAGAAGCACTGCTCCATCCAAACCCTGGAGTTCAGTGAACACAGAGCAGTGAGAGCACGATCTGGAGGGAGGGAGATCAGAGGTCAGTACTGAGGAGGAGAAGCAAACTTCCTGCTCACACTGACCAGAGATAACATTGACGAGTGGGAGTTTCAGGACCCGACAGAGACACAGGCAGACTGAGACTGCAGCTCACTTTACCACTTGCCAGTATGTAGAACTGATCCCTGCCCCTGCAGAGCTGCCTGAGGGAGAAAGTTGGCAGCTGCAAGGAGATCCACAAGTGTCAGAAGGCAGTTCAGCTGTCTGCAGGTTCCCGAGCCCCTCTTCTGAAGTGTACAGGAGATACAGTGTTTCATCCAAGGCGTGCTCCCCTGTACCACGAACAGCAATATCACTACAATAGCCATACAATAGACTTGATGACACATAAGTAACATGCAAAAAACTAAAAGAAGAGTTTGCCTACCGTCTGTGGAAAGAAGTCGGCCAGGACATCCTTGGTTTCTTTAACCCGGGGTCTTCTTCTCCCGCGCCTGTCTTTTGCTATGATTGGACGCCTAGCGTCCAATCACAGCGCCTGTGACTTCAGCCAATCAGGTTACAGGTAACAGACCTGGCAACCTGATTGGCTGAGAGGCGGGTCTGTGTTAGGGAAGCGATGTATTCGCTTCTCTAACTTAATACTGTGTAATCAGCGAACGCACAGCCGTGCGCCCGCTGTTTACACTTAGGGAAGCCTATTAGAGCACACCGCTCTAATAGGGTCCCCTATTAGAGCTTACAGCTCTAATAGGGGCGCTTCCCGCAACACCCCCCCCCACTGTAATTCAGATGCCCGGCGCCCGATCAGGGGCCGGACACCTGAATAGGGGGCGGCAGAGGTGACAATAGATAGATTCATGCAATGCATGAATCTATCTATTGGTGATAGAGCGGTGCATACTGCACTGTGCCCGGCGCCCTTAAAGGGACATGTTTAAATAAATTTTTTTTTTTTTTTTTAACTTTTTTTTTTTTATTTTTTTTTATTTTTTTTTAACTGCAAGGAGGGGGGGGGGGGGGCGGCGCCCGGGCGCCCCCTATGGACGGGCCGCCACTGCTTAATACCTTGGAATTCTACTTTCTAAAAAGAGGTCATTTGGCGGGTATTTGTACTTTCCTGGCTTGTTTGAGCCTCAAGAAATGAGATAGGCCTTCAGTACATCAGGTGTGATCAATTTTCAGTGACTGGCACCATTTTGCCAGTTTGTGGACTCAATAACTTTCACAAAGACCAAATAATATACACTAATTTGGGTTATTTTTACCAAAGATATGCAGCAGTATAAATTTTCGCCAAAATTTATGAAGAAAAATTACTAATTTGCAAAATGTTATGACAGAAACAAAGAAAACTGAAAATTTATATCAAATACTTACCCTCATTTTCCTTTCCTGATGGACTCCATGGCAGCCTACGTATGGGTTAATCCCACCTTTATTACCTCATAGCACCCCACTCCCATAAATCTTTGCAACTAGAGAGAGACCGTGTTCCATAACTTAGCCTACTCCAGCAAATGGGAGGGAACTCCTGCTGCCATGGAGTCCATCAGGAAAGGAAAATTACGGTAAGTATTTGATATAAATTTTTAGTTTTCCTGACAGACTCCATGGCAGCCTACGTCTGGGAAATAACTAGCCATACACTCCCGGGTGGGAAATTGCTGGTTTTAAGAAAAAAGGTTTAATTGGCACCATCAACAGATAAGATATTCAAACCAAAGTTAACTGAAGATAGAGCAGCTGGCTCAACACAATAGTGCCTCATAAATGTGTTTATCGACGACCATGAGGCTGCTTTGCAAATGACTTCCACGGATACATGATGGGAAGCTGCCCATGATGTAGAAACACTCCTGGTAGAGTGAGCAGTCACTGCCTCTAGGGGGGACCAAACCTTCAGCCTTATATGCCCTTTGGATAGCCTGAACAATCCAGGCTGCGATGGTTCTGGAGGAAGCACGCAATTCTCGTTTTTTACCATGAAAGTAAATGAATAGATGATCCAACTTCCGAAAAGGAGCTGTAGCTTCCAGATAATGCCTTAAAACTTCTCCAACATCAAGAGGATGAATACTCAAAGCATCAGTCGACTGAAAAGTTGTAAGAACAATCTCCTGGTTCTCGTGGAATACAGATGTCACCCTAGGATTTGATCCTACCATGGGAATCAAGACTACCCGATCAGGGAAGAAAGTAAGAAATGGCTCCTTGAATCCTAGAGAGCTGATCTCGGAGACCCTCTTGGCCGATGTTACGGCCACCAAGAAAACCGCTTTGAGAAAAAGGTCTTTCATAGATAATTGATCCAACTGTTGAAAATCTTCTCCCGAAAAGAAATCTAGGACAAGGGTAAGATCCCACTTGGAAAATCTCGGCTTTCTTTGAGGTCTATGCCTCATTGCTCCCTTGAAAAACTGTCTATTAAGAGGGTGTTTTGTCCAGGATACACCTGTGAAGGCAGAGATTGCGGAAACCTGAACCCGTAGAGAACTCACAGATAAGGGCAGATCCAGGCCTGTTTGAAGGAAGCCCAAAATGTCCTTTATTTTTGGATCGTTACAGGAACCACCAGTAGAGGAGACATAGTTCCTAAACTTCGACCAAATTCTTTGATAAACTCTGTTGGTGCCCTCTCTTCTGGCATTCAGCAAGGTAGCAATCGCTGTACTTGGACATCCTAATGCTTCTAGCCAGTCCCTTTAAACCACCAGGCCATCAGATGGAGATGAGATGGGCATGGGTGAAGAGACACTCCCTGCAGCAGGAGATCTGGTCTGGAAGGGAGAGGAACTGGGTCCCGGTAACAGATGTATCAGGAGGGGAAACCATGGCCTGTTGGGCCAATACGGAATGATTGCCACTACTTCGACTTCTTCCCACCCGAACTGTGATAGAAACCGGAGAATGAACGGAACTGGGGGAAAGGCATAAGCCTTGTGGAACCTTCACTGGTCCGTTAGGGCATCCACTCCGAAGGCCTGGGGACAACGACATCTCGTGTAGTATTTCCTCAGTTTGGCATTGCAGGGAGATGCAAACAGATCTACCTCCAGCGACACCCCCAGAGACAGGATCCAGTTGAAAACTTCTATGTGGAGGGACCATTCGTTGTTGTCCAGGAAGACCCTTGAAAGGAAGTCCGCCTGGACAGTTTTAATTCCGGGAAGATAAACTGCTGTCAGGTTTGACAAGTTTGCCAGGGCCCAAGACATGATCAGACTCCCTTCTTTCAGTAAGGAGAGACTGCGGGTGCCCCCCTGTCTCTTGATATATGACACTGCGGTCGTATTGTCTAGCCTTAAGAGAACTGAGGCTCCTGATGTCAAGTGGAGAAATGCTTGAAGGGCCTGGAAGGCCGCACGGAGTTCCAGAACTTTTGATACTACACCCTGGGATGGGAAATCCCATTTCTCTTGGGCTACCTCCGATAGACAAAGAGCGCCCCAGCCTCTGTTGCTGGCATCCGTTGTCACTGTTATACAGGAGACGGGTGCTATGGAATGGCAATTGAGGAGATTTTTCTGCTGCAGCCAGCAGGGGAGGCTCTCCTGCATGGAAGGAGTTATCCGAACAAGATGATCTTGCGACTCCGGATCCCACTGTTGGAGAAAACCCTTCTGGAAGGGACGAATCTTACATTGTGCCCAATACACCATAGGGGCTGTGGCTACCATGGTGCCGGTTATTCTGAGACATTGTGATTCTCTGAGAAGAGAAGATGACATTGCAAGGTGAATTCTGTCCCGGATCACCAGAATCTTCTCCAGAGGTAGAGAGATGGTGCTCTTCACCGTGTCGAATTATGCCCAGAGAAAAATTAGGGACTGTGACGGGTCCAGATGACTTTTCTCCCTGTTCAACAGCCAACCGAACTCTATCAGAACAGAGATGACCTGATCCCGATGTGACAACAGTTGCTCCTTGTCTTGTGAAAGCAGGAATAAATAGTCTAGATAATGGTGCAACCGAATACCTCTGACCCCGATCAAAGCCACCACTGCCAGTAAGAGCTTCGAAAATACCCGAGGCGATGTTGTAAGCCCGAACGGGAGACATGTAAATTGAAGATGTCTTTGGTCTACTGCGAATCTAAGATACCTCTAAAAATCCTTTGCAATTCGTACATGAAAATAGGCATCTTTCAGGTCTATTGAGACCAGCCAGTTGCCTGGTTGTATTGTCTCATGTATTGTTAATAGAGTTTCCATCTTGAACTTTTCCTTCTGGATGAAGGAGTTCAGGTAAGTCAAATCGATGACTGGCCTCCATGAACCATTCTTTTTGAGGACCATGAAAAGGGGGGAATAAACCCCTTGAAATCTTTCCTCTGCTGGAACCGGAATGGCGGCACCTTGAGCCATAAGGGAGTCTGTGTAAGACAAAAGAACTTTTCTCTTCTCTTCTGTGGTAGGTTTGTGGGAACAAAGCGTTGTGTGGGTGGACTGCTGAAAACCCAGGTGTGTCTTATGCCGCGTACACACGAAGGGACTATCCCGCGGGATTATCCTCTGGACTGAAGTCCAGCGGATAATCCCCTCGTGTGTGGGCGCCGGCGGACTTTTTGGCGCCAAAGTCCGGCGGACCAAAGTTTTAAGTTTGGTTTTAAAATTATCCGCTGGACTTGGCAGTCCGGCGGACAATCCCGCCGTTAGTAGGCTAGTCCGCCGGACTTTTGAAATGAACGGACTTGCCGCTCATCGGCAAGTCCGTTCATTTAGCACGTGACTTCAGGTTACGTAGCTAGCGTAGGCAGTAAATGCCGCCGCGCTAGCTCCGTGACCTGGCATGGATTTAAAGGGACTACCTACGCCGAAAAACGGCGTGGGGGTTCCCCCAAATCCATGTCAGACCCTTATCCGAGCACGCAGCCTGGCCGGCCAGGAAAGGGGTGGGGGACGAACGAGCGCCCCCCCTCCTGAGCCGTACCAGGCCGCGTGCCCTCAACATGGGGGGTGCCCTGGGGAAAGGGGGGCCGTGCGGGGGCTTATCGAAATAATGCGGGCGGGGGCTTATCAAAATCTGGGAGCCCCCTTTTATAAGGGGGCCCTCAGATCCCGGCCCCCCACCCCATGTGAATGAGTATGGGGTACGATGTACCCCTACCCATTCACCTAAGGTGTAAAATGTAAAGTACAAAAACACCCACACTTTTGAAAAAATATTTTATTGCACTGCTCCGGGGGTCTTCTTCCGTCTTGGGGGGTCTTCTCGCCGGACTCCTCCGCCATTTACCAAGCTCTTTTACCGAGCGGAGAAGTCCGGCTACCTTCTTCGTCGTCGCCGCCGTCGCCTGGGGGTCTCGATCCACCTTCGGGGGTCTTCCGGGGTCTCTTCTGTTCTTGCGGCGGTCGTCGTCTTCCGCGCCGCCTTCTTCTTCTTGTTCTTGTTCTTCTTCTTCCGATGTTGTCCCGTCGCTGTCTCTGCCCGGAATGCCAGAGCCGCGCTGCGCTGGGACTTATATAGGGACATGGGGACAGGGTCACATGCTCATGTCACATGGTGACCCCGCCCCCTTGTGATATCACAGTCCCAGAGGATGCTGGGACTGTGACATCGCAAGGGGGCGGGGTCACCATGTGACATGAGCATGTGACCCTGTCCCCATGTCCCTATATAAGTCCCAGCGCAGCGCGGCTCTGGCATTCCGGGCAGAGACAGCGACGGGTCAACATCGGAAGAACAAGAACAAGAACAAGAAGAAGAAGAAGAAGGCGGCGCCGGCGGCGCGGAAGACAACGACCGCCGCAAGAACAGAAGAGACCCCGGAAGACCCCGAAGGCGGATCGAGACCCCCAGACGACGAAGAAGGTAGCCGGACTTCTCCGCTCGGTAAAAGAGCTTGGTAAATGGCGGAGGAGTCTGGCGAGAAGACCCCCAAGACGGAAGAAGACCCCCGGAGCAGTGCAATAAAATATTTTTTCAAAAGTGTGGGTGTTTTTGTACTTTACATTTTACACCTTAGGTGAATGGGTAGGGGTACATCGTACCCCATACTCATTCACATAGGGTGGGGGGCCGGGATCTGAGGGCCCCCTTATAAAAGGGGGCTCCCAGATTCCGATAAGCCCCCGCCCGCAGACCCCGACAACCAACGGCCAGGGTTGTCGGGAAGAGGCCCTTGTCCTCATCAACATGGGAACAAGGTGCTTTGGGGTGGGGGGGCCGCACGGCCCCCCTTTCCCCAGGGCACCCCCCATGTTGAGGGCACGCGGCCTGGTACGGCTCAGGAGGGGCGCTCGTTCGTCCCCACCCCTTTCCTGGCCGGCCAGGCTGCGTGCTCGGATAAGGGTCTGACATGGATTTGGGGGGAACCCCCACGCCGTTTTTCGGCGTAGGGAGTCCCTTTAAATCCATGCCAGGTTACGGAGCTAGCGCGGCGGCATTTACTGCCTACGCTAGCTACGTAACCTGAAGTTACGTTCTAAATGAACGGACTGCTCCATGTGTGGGCAAGTCCGTTCATTTTCAAAAGTCCCGCGGACTTTGGCCGGCGGATTATCCGCCGGAGAAGTCCGTGCGTGTGTGGGCAAGTCCGCGCGTGTGTGGGCAAGTCCGCGCGTGTGTGGGCAAGTCCACACGCTCGGAAAGTCCGGCGGACCCAGCTGGAAAGTCCGGCGGATTGTCCGCTGGACTAGGTCTGCCGGCAAAAGTCTGCACGTGTGTACGCGGCATTAAAGAAACTGCCTTGATGGTCCAGTAATCCTGAATCGAGGCTGCCCAGATGTGCTGAAAACAGAGTAAACGAGCCCCTACCTGCTCCACCTGGACAGGCTCTGCATCAAAAAGATTTTGCAGCTTCTCGCCCTCCGGAAGATGTTGTCTTTGAGGATTTCTGTCCAGAAGGCTGGTTTCTTCTCCAATATTTTCAGAATTCACGACCAGGCCTATAGCGGCATGCATCCCTAGCACGCTCCTGGTCTTGTCTTGGTTGAGCTCTTTTCTGACCCAAGAGATGGCGGTCCTGGGGTAAGAATCCCGACTTACCCCCAGTAGCACATGTGATAGCCGAGTCAAGCTTATTCCCAAAGAGGGAAGAACGCTCAAAAGGAATTTTACACCATGCCTGTTTAGAGGCAGGATCCACTACCCATGGGCGTAACCATAAAGGTTTGGCTGTGACTGAAGAAAGCATGACACGTGCTACTAGAAGGATAATATCCAGGGATGCCTCACCCAAAAAAGCCAATGCCATCTTCAGTTCGTGAACTGGAGAATTCTTGACCACTTCCTCAGAAATACTTCCTAAAGTTGCACCCACATCATCTGTCCATGACTCCATAGCTTTGGACAATGCCGCAAGAGCCAGGGCCGGTTTACAGGCCATACCTGCAGTGATATAGATGTGTTTAACCACTTCAGCCCCGGACCAATTTGCAGCCAAAGGACCAGGCCCCTTTTTGCGATTCAGCACTGCGTCTCTTTAACTGACAATTGCACGCTCGTGCGACGTGGGACTTTTTTTCCCACAAATAGAGCTTTCTTATGGTACATTTTATGATGTACCACTCTTATCTCGCTCTATCCTAATTTCTTGTTTTTCTTCCCCATCCCTCGCTCTAGCCGTCTTTCTTGTTCTTTCTTTTATTCTTTCTCTCCCTTTTTCTTTGTTCCTCCCTCTCTTTACCTCTCCGTTCCATGTATTCTCTATTTTTATTCCTTCTCTTACTCCTTGGTGGGGGGAATGGGATGAGTGGCAGTGCTGGGGGGAGTTCTGATCAACCAACTTAGGTGCTCTTGATCAAGGTCATCTGCTGGTCTCAGACTATGTGGTGTCTCGTAGCAGTGACACCTATCCCGAAATCAGGAGATAGGGGCCCCTTCAGCCCCTCCCACTTCACATTCCTCACCAGTCAGCTGACCTCTAGTCTCTGCCCCAGCCATGCCGTGAACTGAAGAAGTGGTTGCGAACAGGCTGAGTGGGCAGCCATGGGCTCCAGGAACAGCTCAACCGGGGCGGCCACAGGCTCCAGGGACAGGTTGGGAGAGCGGTGCGGGATTCAGGAACAGCCCAGGACTTGGTGACCCCTGGCAAATCCTCATTCGACCCCCAGGTTGAGAACCACTGCCATCGAGAATAATGGATTTTTTTTGCCCTCAAGCGTTTTGTAGCTTGAGGCTTCAAGCTACAAAACGCTCAGGTGTGAATGGGGCCTAAGTGCCCTGTATTGAAGTGTGTGCTAAAACGGCTCTGGCAGCAAAAGGGTTTAATATGACTTGTAAGCACTCTACCATTGCTTCACCTATTGATTCATGCAGTGTTGCCAACCTACCAGATTGAAATTTACTGACACGACACCCAAAATGTACTGGCAAAGTCAAGTTTTTACTGGCATTTCCAAAAGTTACAAAATTACAGATGTAAGTGCAAATTTCAGTATTTAGGCTACAAATAAGTACAATATGCAATTAGCAATGTGATTTAAGGTAGATATTAAGGCAAAAAGCATATTTCTTATTTTATTCTCAATATAGTAAGTGGCGCAGGAAATTAGAATGGGCGACACACGCCCATGAAATGGACTCTCACCGTGTCACTCACAGCAATGTGCAGCAGCACAGATCACTGACACGTCCCATCCTGAGTCACAGTGCTAGTCTCTCTCCATGCCAGGTAGTCCTCTCAGTCCCCTCCAGTCCAAACAGCACTAACAGTCCCGCTCCCGGCTTCTGTCCCGCAGACCTGCACACGAGGCTCTGTTCACTCTGCTCAGCTCCCTTGCACCATGACATCACACGACATGCTCAGGCACCATCTCTGCCAGACCCGCCCCCCGCAGGTACCACCTGAACACACTGTAGCAGGCACTTGGATGGTCCTGGCCAGCTCCGGACCCGAGCTGTGCATGCCCAGTTCCGAGCCAAGCGTCACAGCCATATTTTTTCTCTTACTGGCATTTACTGACAGGAGAAAAGTGCCAGTTTTTTACTGACTGCCAGTAAAAATGCTGACCGTTGGCAACACTGGATTCGTGTCAAGTCATTCATGTATTGGAGTATGGTAGTATTTATTGGCAGCTTTTTCCTGACAGAACAAACACAAGAAAAACTCGAATACTTTACTAACTAAAGTCTACTGTCTATTTTTTTTTTTTACAGAAAAGTCCGTGGAAATAGTTCTAGAACTCCATCCGCCTGAGAACACTTACGTCATGTGCATAAACTTAGCAGCGTTGAGGTGAGGAGCGTGTGAAGTATCGCGAGATTTGGATGCGGAAGCGGCAGCTGGGAGGAGAGCTGCAGGCAGGGTGCGCCCAGGACTGAGAAGGAGCTCTGAGTCTTGGGAGCCGAGGACTAGGAGAAGGAGAGCGGTGCATGGACCGGGAGGGGAGCGCGGACTGCACGGCCCGGAGAGTGAGTCCGCATGACATACAATTCCAGCATACAGCTCTATTTATGTCTTCTGTCCTATTCACACGTGTCCCAGCCTTTCCTCATTCCCCACACTACAGCCCCCACTACTACAGCACTCCTCCCTTCCCTGTGATAGTGCCTACTGATACTGGGGGAATTCCTCCTACTCCTTCTGTGGGGCTGACTTTTTTTTTATTTTTATATCTCTGTCATATAATTTTTCTAGGACTAACAGGATTTTGTTTGATACTGTCTTGGAAAAAGGGGGAAAAAATAAATATGAATGTGTTTTCATGTAATCCTAAATAAAACTTAAAAAAAAAAAAATTCTACAAGCTTTAGACCCTGTTCACACTGGGGCCGTGCGGGCGTTAGAGGTAAAGCGCCGCTAGTTTCAGCGGTGCTTTACTGCTGTTATAGCAGCGCTTTTTGGACACTAGCGAACACCCCGCTAATGGGGGAAGAAAGGGTTATTGGCACACGTGTTACGGCGCTGTCCATTCATTTCAATGGGCAGGGCGTTTTGGGAGCGTTCCCGCACCGCCCCAAAGACGCAGCTTGCAGGACTTTTTTACCCATCCTGCAAGCGCACTGCCCAAGTGTGAAAACACTATTTTTAGAGCTAAAACATCTGAAAAGCGCCTCAGTGTAAAAAGCAAGCAAAGGGTCGCAGTTTGGAGACCACTGCTTTATAGACATATAAATTTATAATAATGGAAATAATTTATAGACATAAAACAGTGGTCTCCAAGCTGCAAACCTTTTTATTCGGCCCTTGGGGCTCTATTAGACCCCTTTCACACATTCATTTCAATTGGTGCTTTCACACTGGGGTGATGCAAAAAGTCCTGCAAGTAGCATGTTTGGGGCATGTTTAAAAAAAAAAAAAAAGCCAATTTCCAGTTCCATTGACGGGGCACAATACCTCCCAAATGACACCAACAATTGGAACCAATGATGGGGTATTTCTTTTTCTTCCACTGATGTCAGGACTTTTTCTACTCTCAATGGCCACAGTCTGGCCCCCCTAATGTCTGAAGGACAGTAAACTGGCCCTTTGTTTTGATAGCTTTTTTTGTTTAGAAAGCAGTTGTCCACTTATGAACTAAAGGGGGCCTCCAGTCTGGCCCCTGACATAACCAAAGGGCTACACATAATGTTCAATATAATGTAGTACTTGAGAGGAAATGAGGGTCACAGAGTGTGTACATGCTATGTTTTTGGCTAGGAATGCCTGCAGAAGACAATCTGAAACTGGGAACATGTTACATGGGGCTGGTAGAGATCGTTATTATCCCTAACCATTGTTCCCACTACAGACTGCTGGGATCTGAGGGCCGCATGCCATGTACCAAAGCTTTAAAGCTCAACTCTGTCCACAATAATAAAAAAAAAAAAAAAACTCTGTGCCTCCACCCTCCCCTTTACTTCAAGGGTTAAATGCCTACTACCAAAGTATGTGTTTTTTTACCTTTTTATGAATGCATTCACAGCATTTACCCCTTGGCGCCGGCTCCCGCCATCCCTTTAACCACTAGCTGACCGCCCACTGTCAAATGACGGCGGGACGGTTCAGCTACTGTGGCGGGACGCCGTCATATGACGTCGTCTCAAATTTGGCCACTGGGGGGCGCGCGCGCGCCGCGTAGCTGGGGCCTCGGTGCGCGTGCCCGGCGGTCGCGATGACCGCCAGGCACCCGCGATTGCCCGGTAATCGAGCAGGACGTGGATCGGTGTGTGTAAACACACAGATCCACGTCCTGTCAGAGGAGAGGAGACCGATGGTGTGTCCCTTGTACATAGGGACACCGATCGGTCTCCTCCCCCAGTCAGTCCCCTCCCCCCACAGTAAGAATCACCATATAGGGTACACATTAACCCCTGCAGCGCCCCCTAGCGTTAACCCCTTCCCTGCCAGTCACATTTATACAGTAATCTATGCATTTTTATAGCACGGATCGCTGTATAAATGTGAATGGTCCCAAAAATGAGTCAAAAGTGTCCGAAGTGTCCGCCGCAATGTCGCAGTCACGATAAAATCGCAAATCGCCGCCATTACTAGTAAAAAAAAAATAATAATAAAAATGCTATAAATCTATCCCCTATTTTGTAGACGCTATAACTTTTGCGCAAACCAATCAATATACGCTTATTGCGATTTTTTTTTTTTTTACCAAAAATATGTAGAAGAATACGTATTGGCCTAAACTGAGGAAAAAAATTTGTTTAAAAAAAAAAAAAAATTGGATATTTATTATAATAAATAGTAAAAAATATTATGTTTTTTCAAACTTGTCCCTCTTGTTTATAGCGCAAGAAATAAAAACCGCAGAGGTGATCAAATTCCACCAAAATAAAGCTCTATCTGTGGGGAAAAAATGATAAAAATTTTATTTGGGTACAGCGTTGCATGACCGCGCATTTGTCATTCAAAATGCGACAGCGCTGAAAGCTGAAAAATGGCTTGGTCAGTAAGGAGGTGTTCGTGGCTGGTAGGCAAGTAGTTAAGGACTTTAGAATGCCGAGAGACAGGTAGGGGGCTTTTGGCCATGTCTCTTGGCTATCAGTCGTCACATGATCACAAAACTCCCGATCTGGAGGTTTCCGTTAGCCGACAGTCACTGCCAGGAGTGCGCACATTTTTGGCACAACGCTATTGCACGCAAATATGCGACCGCTTAGCGCAGAGAGGCTGCTGTTATTCTAAGTGATTGTAAAGTCATTTTTTTTCCCTATAAAAAAAATAACAAACATGTTATACTTGCCTGCTCTGTAGCAGTGGATTTGCACAGAGCAGCCTGGATCTGTCTCTTCTCGGGTCCCCAAGCAGTGTTACCAGTAAAAACCGCAGTTGTCCGTAAACATCAGAAAAGTGCCTGTTTAAACTACACTTACAATCACCCGCCTCAGCTGAGCTCACCTGATTACTAATCTGCCAGCTCTGGAGCTATGCATGTAGTTCCCTGAAGGTTCTAGGTACGCCTCTGCTGTGAGAGGAGAAAGGTACATAGATCAGATATGCCCTTCCCTCTCCCCTGCTTCCCATTATGAGAAGCCTTTGTATTTTGTGAATGTGTTCACATAATACAAAGGCTTCTGGGATTGGGCAGGAGGAGGGTTGGGGTGGGCATAGCAGCTGTAGCGACTATTCTGTTCAAGAGTCATAGCTCAGAAGGATCAGTGTCTCTCCCCCAGATTTACAGCGATGGCTGCCTTCCAGGAGTACTATAAACCTGTCAGATATAGATAAAGCTAAGCCCATGAGGTGTCCTGCACCTCACTGGACTTAACAATATGTGCCTTCATTATTTTTATTTATTTTTATTTTTTTAAAAGGGCTAATTCCTGTAATTGAGATTTAATTAACTTCAAATTGGAAAAATACACACCCTCACCTTTCAGCGATGCAGTGGTTACTTCTGCTTCCGGCAGATGTCATCCTATTCCCTACTTCTGGTCGATGGGTTTTTGGCATTTGGATTGGCTGGCAGGCGATGTCATCACACACATGGAAGCAAAAGTCATTCATTCCAGCAGAGTCGGTGTGCTGGAATTGTACGCTGAGCATTGCAAATTTTATTTACAAATGCAATTTTTTTATTTTTTTTTTATGTGACATAACAGGTTTAAAGCCCGGCCCCAGGAAAATGTAAAAATCCACCATTGCAATAACCCCCTGCCCCATTGAGCCTTTAAAACCACTTTATTGCTGGCCCTTTGGGTGGAGGAGAGAGCTTCAGCTGCCCGGGAAGAGGAATTGAGTAACTGATAGAGCCACTTGTGAAACCCGCTAGAAATAACGAGCAATTCAACTTTGCAGTGGGACATATTTTGACATATATCATTTTCCTGGAGCTAGGCTTTAACCCTTTTGCTGGCAGAGCCGTTTTTGCACAGCTGTTTAAAAAATAATTTTAGGCCTGAAGATTACACAAAACCCACAAATATTTATACATTTTTTGAAAGCAGACACCCTAGAGCAGTAATGGTGAACTTTGGCACCCCAGATGTTTTGGAACTACATTTCCCATGATGCTCAACTACACTGCAGAGTGCATGAGCATCATGGCAAATGTAGTTCCAAAACATCTGGGGTGCCAAGGTTCACCATCACTGCCCTAGAGCATGGGTGCTCAACCTGTGGCCCTCCAGCTGTTGCGATACTACAAGTCCCATGAGGCATTGCAAGGCTGACAGTTACAAGCATGACTCCCTAAGGCATGATGGGACTTGTAGTTTCGTAACAGCTGGAGGGCCACATGTTAAGCACCCTTACCCTTGCCCTAGAGAATAAAATGGTGATAGTTGACATTTATGTCACACGATATTACCGCAAAGGTAAAAAATAAACACAATAACGTGAATTCTAGGGCAACAAACGCAACAAATTACCCACATTTTTGGTAAAATATAAAAGATGAGGTTGCACTGCGTAAATAGATACCCAAAATGCCAAACCTTACGTTTTTGTGTTCCCGTGAAATGACGACAAACTTCAGAACCTATTTATATTTTCTATAGGCGACGCTTCAAAAGCCCCCTAAAGGTATCAGTTTAGTGTTATGGAGGATGTCTTGTGTTCGAATTATTGCTCTCACTCTGGTGTGCGCTGTGATTTGTAATGTGTATTGCAAATCAACGCTTTCACGCGTAGGCGCCACAATGCATGCGTTTGTTTAACTTTTTTTTTTCTTCATATGGGGGATAAACAGACCCCTATGTAATGATTTTTAGGTGACAGGTTCTCTTGAGATATGCAGGGTCTAAAACAGTGGTCATCAACTCCTGTCCTCCGGGCCCACTAACAGGCCAGGTTTGCAAGATAACTTTTTGTTTAATCAGTTTTTATTGAACAGAAGGAAAAACGTACAAAACAAATGACATTGACGACAACCGTGTTCATCACAAATGGCAATATGCCGCATATAACAAGGGTGTACAAAATCAGAGCACTGGGTGTCAGTCTCAGAATAA
Source organism: Lithobates sylvaticus (assembly GCA_028564925.1). Taxonomy (NCBI): domain Eukaryota; kingdom Metazoa; phylum Chordata; class Amphibia; order Anura; family Ranidae; genus Lithobates; species Lithobates sylvaticus. The sequence continues at coordinate 274,378,312 of CM053027.1, read as the reverse complement.
TCAACATATGGGGAGTAAGCTTCCCTTCAGGTTTCAAGGAGAAGCACACAGAGAGAGAGACAGGGGGGTAGAGGAGAGAAAGGGACGCTGAGGGGAGAGGGGGGGGGGGAGGTGGGGGTTCTGCCCAAGTCCGTCCACAGGTGGCAGCAAGGCAACCACATTCGTCACGCAATTTACACAGGGCAAGACATGATTTCCGCATAGGCGGTGGAATACTTAAAGGCAAACCAGCCGGTCCAGATCTGTCTCGCGAGGTCCGCTTTACCCCGCAGGGAGAGAGTCATGTCCTCCATACGGTATACGTAGTCTACCTTTATCAACCATTGACGTAGGGTCGGAATGGTCCTAGACTTCCAAAATCGAGGTATGAGAGATTTAGCAGTGTTAAGTAGGTGGGGGGTCGCTGAGCGTTTGTATGGACCGACTGGTTTGTCTGTACAGTGGAATAGCACACACCAAGGGTCATTGGGGATTACGCATCCCTGTATTTCTCTAATCCAGTGTAAGATAGCCAGCCAGAAGGGACGTAACCTCGGGCAATACCACCAGATGTGGGCGTGGGTTGCCGTCTCGCCACACTCCCGCCAGCAGAGGGGTGAGGTTTGTGGGAACAGTTTGTGCAGCAGTGCGGGGGTGTAGTGCCACCTGGTTAGAAGCTTGTAGTTGACCTCTGCCATCCTGGAGGCTCCGGAAGAAGTGTGGGCTAGTATGAGCACCTTACTTTTTTGTTCGGGGGATAGCTCTCTGTGCAGATCAAGTTCCCAGTTGTGGAAGAAGGCGGGGCTACTGCTCGATTGGAGCGAAGTTAGCGTCTGGTAGAAGTATGAGATGGGTTTCCCAATGGCATGTGGGTCGGAGAAAGCAATTTCCAGGGGGGAGAGATCATCAAACGACCTGAGAGGCTTTGGTAGGGAGTGAACAAAAGCGGTGAGTTGGTGGTGTTTCCATTGGTCCATGAAGGAGCAGGGAGTCGAAGTGAGCAAGGTGGTCAGTGGGAGTATGCCTTTTGGGGAAGTTACTTGGTGCAGAAGAGTCTTTGTCCCGAGGTACCAGGTATGGGTGCTGGCTGGAAAGTTGCCAGGGGGAAAATAGTCATGTCCCAGCAGGGGGAGTAACGGTGAGTTGTGTGGCCAGCCATGCACCCTGCAGAGAGAGTCCCAGACTGCCAGCGATGAGCGGGGAGGTAGTGGGGGAAAGGGTCCTGTATTTCTTTGGGATCCACATAAGTGTAGAGAGGGCGGAGCCACACAAGTCCTTCTCCAGGGTTACCCATAGTTTGTTGCCTGCTGAAAATTTCCAGTCTCGGAGTCTAGTCAAGACAATGGCCCTGTAATATAGCCTGAAGTCCGGAAGGGCAAGGCCTCCCTCTCTCTTGGATCTGATAAGGAGGGACCTAGGCAGCCTTGGCTTTTTCCTATTCCACACATACCTGATCACTAAGGAGTTTAAAATAGAGAAGAACCCAACCGGGATATTATACGGAATCATCTGAAGCATGAACAGTACCCTGGGCAGTAGATTCATTTTAATTACTCCTATTCGGCCTAGCCAGGAGTGTGCAAGCTGTGACCACTTCTGTACGTCTGCTCGGAGGGTGTTCAACAGGGGGATAAAATTTGTGCGGAAGAGGGTAGCTGGGTTGGCTGTGAGATATATTCCTAGGTATTTCATGTGTTTTGGTTGCCAGGAGAAGGGGAAGGACTGCTTAAGGCTGGATACTAGGCGGGGAGGGACGGATAAGTTCAGGATTTCGGACTTGGACATGTTAATTTTGAAATTGGAGACCCGGCCGTATTCAGAGAATTCGGACATGAGGTTGGGAAGTGAAATGAGGGGTTGTCGGATATAAAAAAGGATGTCGTCCGCATATGCGGCATATTTGTGTTCGGTCTGCGCAACTGTTATGCCATGTATGTTATGATTCTGTCTAATCTTAGAAAGGGTTCAAGGGAAAGCGCGAAAAGGATTGGGGAGAGGGGGCAACCTTGGCGCGTGCCATTATGGAGTACAAATGGGTCACTTAGTGTCCCGTTGACCCGAAGCTGAGCCGTTGGAGCCCTATAGAGTGCCTCTATCTGGTGAAGGAGGGGGGTGTTGATGCCCAGGTGGGACAGTGTTGCCATGAGGAACTCCCAGTCCACCCTGTCAAACGCCTTTTCGGCATCTGTAGATAACAGCAGGGTGGGCTGGGGGTCCCCCCGGGCGTGTGATATAAGGGAGAGGGTGCGTAAGGAGTTGTCCCGGGCCTCCCTCCCCGGTATGAAGCCCGTTTGGTCCTGGGACACCCAACTCGGGATCAGGGGGAGCAAGCGGTTTGCAATGGCCTTGGCATAGATCTTAGCATCTATGTTCAGGAGTGAAATGGGGCGGTAGCTGCCGCAGCTAGAGGGGTCTTTCCCACTCTTAGGGATGACTGTAATATAGGCATGGGTGGTCTCTGGGCGAAGGGCGCCCCCGTCAATGGTCACGTTGGCATAAGTGGTCAGGCGCGGGATCAGAATGTCAGCATATGCGCGGTAGTATGACACCGAGAATCCGTCCGGTCCCGGTGCCTTACCCCTCGGCATAGTTTTCAGTGCCTGGTGGAGTTCAGTCGGGGTGAGCTCGCCCTCCAGAGTCGCCAAGGTCTCCGGGGGGAGGGCCGGTAGGTTTGAGCTAAGCAGGTAGTCTTTAATGAGCTGTGTTTTAGTCGCACTGTCGGCTATGGAGTGTTGGACTTGGTACAGGTGTTGGTAAAAATCCCTAAACTCTTTGGCGATTTTTGGGGTCTCGTGTACAAACTCCGACGCGGGGTTCTTAATTTTGGATATAAAAGACGCTGTTTTGCGTTGCTGAAGTGAACGGGCGAGGAGCTTACTGGGCCTATCGCCCCATTCATAAAATTGTTGAGCCACCAACTGGGTTCGCTGTTTGTGGTCAAGGTGTATAAGAGATTTCAGTTCCTCCCTCTTTTCAGTTAATGTGTGTAATAGGGCCAGTGTTTGTTTGGATTTATGTAATCGCTCAAGGCTTTGTATCTCGCTGAGTAGTGTAGTCTGTTGATGTGTGCGTTCCCTCTTCTTTCTAGAGCCCAGCTCGATAAGCTTACCCCTAATGTGAGCCTTGTGGGCCTCCCACAGTATGCCGGGGGAGATGTCAGGGGATACTTTTCAGGTCGATTTTGTCAGCAATAAGTGTGTCGTTCAGTTTCCAGTTAAGGGGCCTAAGGGGGAGTGACTGTACCTTAATCGTGAGGGAGATTGGTGCATGGTCAGAAATAGGGGACGTTTCCACGTCCGAGTTGCGTAAGAGGTGCAGGTGTTGATGGTCAATGAGTAGTAGATCGATTCTGGAGTACGTGTGATGGACTGAGGAGTAGTGTGTAAAGTCACGTTCCCTTGGGTGCATGATCCTCCAGGCGTCCACCAACTGAGAGTCGTGGAGCTGTTTACGGATGTATCTCAATTTCTTATGGGACAGTGCGGAGCCGCCCCTGGAAGTATCCAGGGTCGGCTCCAGCGGAACGTTGAAATCGCCTGCGAGGAGGACGCACCCACCGGAAAAGTCACGCAACTTCCTCAGTGTGGTGGCAATAAAGCTGGCTTGGTCCTTATTGGGCGAGTACAGGTTGGCGAGTGTACATTGCATACTGCCCAGGGTACCCCTCAGGAACAGAAAGCGCCCAGCCGGGTCGCACATCATTGATTCCAAAGTGAACGCGGTTCCCCTACGGAGCCCAATGGCCACTCCTTTGGTTTTGTGCAGGTCTGATGAGCTATAGTACCACGTGGGGTAGTGGTGCGAGAATAATTTAACTGAGGACATGTGGGTGAGGTGGGTCTCTTGGAGGAAAACCACGTCACCCTTCAGGCGGTCCAATTCTCTGTAGAGAGCATGTCGTTTACCTGGGGCATGGAGACGTTAAATGATATTAATTTTATTCGGGCCATGGGAGCTCAACCGGGGAACCGTGCACACAGTGATACCCCACACACAGAACATATATAAATCGTATCTGAACAGAACCCTGGGCGGACTGGGGCAGAGGGGGGGGAGGGGGGGGATAGGTGGGGGGGGAGAGGAGGGGGTGAAAAGTAGTAGAGTAGAAAAGACAAACTGTAACCATACAACCATAACAGCTGAGTTAGCACGCATAACGGTGCAGTGCATTAGCGGGGCGCCCGTCCGGCCCAGCGCAACCGCCCCCGGGGGAGCCGGGGAGTAGAGGCCCCGCGCCGAGCGGACGCCACCGCGGGGGGGGCGGGGAGACCAAGGCTCCGGGACACAGATCCGCAGCATACGAGGCATAATGTCCCAGAGCCCCGGCGCCGACTATGATCGGCAGACCCGAAGAAGAACCCCTCCTTACCTATGGCCGGTGTTAAACCAACAGGGGGGGGGGGGGGGGGGGGGGGGGGAACAAGGAGGCATGTAACGAACAGCAAAAGACATAATAAAAAAAAAGAATCATTTAAGTGTCCACCGCGAGTGCTCAACAAAGCCCCGGGTTCTACATTGTAAAGTAAGGTTTAAACAAAACTTAGGGACTTAACTTCAAGTGGTGCTCGGGCCCATTCCTAGCATCCAACTGTATTAGAAGGCCCGATGATGTGGGGACGGTCAGCGCGGCCGCGCTGTGCAGGCAATTGAACGGTGCTCACGGTATCCCTGCACTACTCGTTACGAGTAGGGTTCGTGGGAGGTTTTAGCAGTGCGGGCAACAGTTGAGGAGCGGGGAGCCGGTTATGGCCCGATAGAAGAAGAGAAGAGGCTTTTGTAAAGGCCTACCTGTTCCGGCATCAGGTGAGGGAGGTCTGCAAGGAGGTGGGCGAAAGACCAGGGCCGCTCCACCGCTTTGAGGCGACAGAAGCGACCATCGCCAGGCCCGGCCATGACTCAATCAGGGGGGATTGAGGAGCTGGTTGGAGAAGAGTGGCGCCTTCTCTCATTTTTATGCCACTGCTGGTCGGAGTTGGTGGGAAGAGGCGGTAAGATGTCCTGCCAGCCTGGGAGGTCCGGTGCGGGGATGTTCAAGTCTTTGCAAAACTTTTGGAGGTCCTCCGGGAACCGGAGGACAGCCGTTTTCCCATCTGCTTGAGCGATCAGGGCCGCAGGGAAACCCCATCTGTATCTGATGGATGCTGAGCGGAGGGACTCGGTGAGTGGACGCAGGGCCCTGCGCCTGTCTAGAGTTTCCTTGGCCAGGTCTGGGTAGAACGAAAGCATGGCGCCATCAAAATCTAGCGGGGCCGCGACCCTGGCCTTCTGCATAATGAGCTCCTTCTCCGGGAAGTGGTGGATCCTGCAGATGACATCCCTCGGCATGTCTGTCGTAGCAGCCCGGGGTCGGAGGGCTCTGTGCGCCCTGTCGATTTTTATAGCGGTGTCGGCCGCGCGGCCTAGGAGGCTGTTGAAGATGCCTTGGACCGAGGGGAGAAGGTCCTCGTCTCCCGTGGCCTCCGGCAGGCCACGGATCCTGATGTTATTGCGCCTGCTCCGGTTCTCCTGATCTTCCAGCTTGTACAGGGCCATCCTGTGGGCGATCGCTAGTTGTCGGGTGGTGGATTGGAGGGCCCTGATGGCGGTCGCGTGGCGGTCAAGGCGTTGTTCCGATTCCTCCACACGGAGAAGGACCTGCGACAGATCCGAGCGCACCGCGGAAACTTCCTTTTTAATGACGCGCTCAATGCTCGACAGCATAGATGCCAGGTCGGCTTTGGTGGGTAAGTCTTCCACTAGGGATGCAACACCCGAGCGTCTGAAGGGGCTTTCCTCTCCATCCGAGCCAGCGTACGATGCAGGCGATAGCTGGCCGCGATCGGGCCTGCTCCGGTGGGCGGAGCCTGAGGCTGCGAGCGCGCCAAGTGGAGAGCGGCCTAGGCCGTCTAGGTCCTCCAACTCCGGTGGTTCCACGGACATAAACCGCTTAATCGAGCCGGCGGAGGGTCCTTTTTTGGGGAGGGATTTGGTCGTTCGCCTCTTCATCTTTGGAGGGGTGTTCTGGGGGTCTGTTCGTTGATTAAAGTTAATAATTCTGTGTCGGCGCCGGAGCTCCAAGAAAGCACGTCTGCTCTAGTGCATAGTCAAGGCCACGCCGCAAGATAACTTAAATACATCACAGGTAATATAATTTGCTGCTCAGTGATTGCAGTATTCTAGTCTGCATCTCCCCAAGGTAATACATAAAACCTGGCCTGTTAGTGGGCCCTGAGGACATTGATGATGACCACTGGTCTAAAAAGACCCTGCATGTCTCTCCGCTGAATGTTTTGCAATGCAGATTGCGAGCCAGGGACACCAAGAGCTTGACCCGAACGAGATGACGCTTTCCTGTTCACAAGAAGAAGGGTGGAAGTGTGTCCGCTGTTCTATTTTTCCCTCTACTCGCCGGCACCCGTCATAGAGATCCTGGGCCCACTGATGGGCAAGTGGAGCCCGCTAAGCATGGTGGGGTGTCGCAGTGGGGGGGGGGACGCTGGTTCCCGGGGGGGCGTGTGCGATCAGGCGGCAGTGGAGATGTCCGAATGCTCTCACCTGACAGGAGTCTGCCTGTCAGTTTCACATGCAATCTCGGTGTCTGCAGCCACTGGTGTGTGTGTGTCTTCCTGGCTCGCCCCAGTCCTCCCTCCCCCTCTCTTCCCTCTCCACAGTGCGGCATCTCCGTGTGTCACAGAGCTGATTTGCCCGGGCGGCTGCAGTAACAATGTCCCGCCTCCTGTGACAGACAGCACACTGATACAATGGTGGGACATTGAATCTGCGCAACGTGATTACAGGAGGTGGGACATTGTTACTGCAGCCGCCCAGGAATGTCAATTCACAGCTCCAGGACACATGGCGATGCCGCTCTGATCCGGGCACGGGTGAGGCTGCATTCAAACACGGGCAAGCTGCATATGACGAGCACTGGCAGGCTGCATGAGGGGAACAGACTTGCGGCATGAGGGGAACTGGTGAGGCTGCGTTGATCTCCTGTACCATGTCCGCAGTCTCTGACCATCTCCTGTACCATGTCCGCAGTCTTTGACCATCTCCTGTATATAAAAAAAAAAAAAGTAATTTTCAGTTTTCGACCTAGTGTATTTTTCATTTTCGGTATCAGTTTCGGCACCAAAAAACCCATTCGGTGCACCCCTAGTTTGCGTGAAAGTTATAACGTCTACAAACTTTTTATACTACTAATGGCGGTGATCAGTGCGATGGTGCAACGAGCTATCTAACACCGAAGCTGGGGAGAGAACTGACACTAACATCACCAGTGACACTAATACAGTGCTAATAATATACTCTCACTGTACTAATGACACTAGCTGGGAAGAGGTTAACTTCTAGGGATTAAGGGGTTGACCGCATGCCTCACAATGTGTTTACTGTGTTGTGTGTTACTAAGAAATGTGCCATTTTTTTTTTATTTTTTTTACTCCCGGGTTCCAGCCATAAATCATTCACTAGTACCTAGTGCTGCACGATTCTGACCAAAATGAGAATCACGATTTTTTTTTTTTTGCTTCGAATAAAGATCGTGATTCTCACGGCATTACATCTCACATTTATACCAAAAAAATTTGGGCTAACTAAAGTTTTATTTATTTTTTTCCAAAATTGCGTTTGAAAGACCGCTGCGCAAATACAATGTGACATAAAATATTGCGAAAACCGCTATTTTATTCTCTAGGGTCTCTGCTAAAAATATATATAATGTGTGTTTGGGAGTTCTAAGTACTGTATTTATTGGCGTATAACATGCACCTTTTCCCCCTGAAAATCGGGTGCAAATAGTGTGTGCGTGTTATACGCTGATACTGCAATTTGGGCTGCCTAGGAGGGGATGGGGGCAGGACAAACGCTGTCAGATTACATACAGCGAGAATCTCCTGTTTACTTGGTGGCCTCTGTAATAGGAATTCCCATCTCCTGGCCGGCATTGGACCAGTGTTCTGTCTATCATAGAAGCCGGTCCAGGAGGTGGGAATTTGTATTAAAGAGGCCGCCGAGTAAACAGGAGATTCTCGCTGTATGTAATCCGATGGAACTTGTCCCGCCACCCCTCTGTCCCCTCCGAGGCAGCAGTAATCTGAGGTGAGGCTGCATTCATGGCAATGGTGAGGCTGCATATGGGCATTGATCAAGCTGCATTGATGGGCAATGGTGAGGCTGCATTGATGGGCACTGACCCTTATTTTGCTTCAAAGTTCTTTATTTCAAATTTGAGTTTTTTTCTTGAAGCTTCCCTCCTAAACAAAGTGCGTGTTATACGCCTGTGCGTGTTAAATGCAGGGTACGTTTTTTTCAGGCAAAAAACACTGATTTTATCATTGTCAAAAAAAGGTTTAGATTTTTTTTTTTGTGGTTAAACTGACCTCATTTACAGACAGAAGTTCATTCATTTGATCTAAAAGAACTACATGTTACAATGTTTCTCCGTCTAAGCCAGTGGTTCTCAACTCCAGTCCTCAGGACCCACCAACAGGCCAGATTTTATGTATTACCTTGGGAAGATGCAGACTAAAATACTGCAATCACTGAGCAGCAAATTATATCACCTGTGATGTATTTCTTGTTCAATAATTTTTATTGAAAATTTTCAGCAGTATAACAGAATATTGAAATAATAAATATCCCCAACCGGGAGCCAACATGGCCCTTCGGTAGGGTTTATCAAAAAACAAAATTTAAGAATATAACAAAATATTAATACAACCACAAATATATAGGACATATCGATGAAATAGAGAAGAAGAAAGAAGAGAAAGAGAAAGTGCATCTGTGATATTGTTATCAGAAAGGAGCGGAGGGAGGAACCCATTACCTGAAAAACCATTGGGGGGAGTTAAGGCAAGTGGCCCGGATATAGGGGGACCTTGATATAGCGAGCCCAGGGATCCCAGGTCGCTTCAAACCTGGGCACCCTGTCTAATAAACCTGTGATGCATTTCAATTATCTTGCAAACCTGGCCTGTTAGTGGGTCCTGAGGACAGGAGTTGAGAACCACTGGTCTAAGCGATGTTGTCATAAACTTGGAAAGGCTGCCTGGTGTGTGTGTTTTTTTTTTTTTTTTTTTTGTCCGCTTTGAGCGGAGAACTCTGCATTGAATCGGGAAAATGCTTTAAGATCATGAGGGAGGAAGAATTGAGATCTGATTCTTTATTGATTAATCGTGCAGCTCTACTAGCACCCACTGAATGACGGCACAGCCAGGGCAGCCCCCTACCCGGGAATACTGGCTCACTTACATGATCCACCGCAGCGGGGCCACTCTGCTGCAGTAAATCTTCAGTAGGTGGTCCTTGGGTAGCTATATATGGCAGCATGGTGGGTGGGCCTTAAAGGGTTCGTAAAGTCAGAAGTTTTTTTTATCTTTATGCATTAAGATAACAAGCCTTCTGTGTGCAGTAGCCTGCCCTCAGCCCCTCTAATACTTACCTGAGCCCCATCTCTGTCCACGAGTGTCTGTCATCCGGAACTCTCCCTCCTGACTGGCTGAGACACAGCAGCGGCACTATTGGCTGCCGCTGCTGTCAGTCGGCTAGCCAATCAATGAGGGGCAGGGCCATGGCTCCGCATTTGAATAGACACAGGGAGCTGTGGCTCGGGTGTCCCCATAGCAAGCTGCTTGCTGTGGGGGCGCTGAACAGGAGGGGGGGCCAGGAGCACAGAAGAGATGCGAGAAGAGGATGATCTGGGCTGCTCTGCACAAACCTCCTCTGTTGCAGTGGATAAGTATAACATGGTTATTTTTTATAGATAAAAAAGACTTTACAATCGCTTTAACCCCTGGCTGTCACATATACTGTATGCTGCGGTGGAACGCTGTTTGCGAAGAGTGAAGCACAGGGCGGATTGGGGTAAACTAAGGGCTACAAGTGTGTGTACACACACACGCACACGCACATTTTTTCTTGTCTGTCCTGACGACCTATGCTCATCACTTTGATCTGCAGATGAATGAAGCAGAGTAGCCACAAAAATGTTAATTTGCATTTTGTGAATTGTCATTTGTTGTGTTTCTTGAGGTCTGTTGCTCAAAGCATGCAAGCCTATTTGTGGCAGAGTTGTGCGTTTTTTTGGCTTCAGACTTCAATAGGATATGCATGTAACGCACTTTTGTTTGCGTGATTCCTTGTCTCTTCTCCTAGTAACCAGCTTTTCACAAAACAAAACAAAAGCATTCAAGCCTGAAACTGCTCAAGAGTACAAAGTTACAAAGGAATGAAACACTCCATAATCTTGTAAAAACACTGACACTCAGTAAATGGAGGCTCAGACTGGTCCCCCATAGTTGCTTACTTCCCTGTTGGACTGGTTGCGGCTCTATGACATCATCCTGTACAATACAGAACCGGCAGTCTTGAAGGAAGAAAGTGAGGCCCCTGTCCTGCTGGAAGTTTACTTAGTAATGTCCTGTGTGCTCTCAGGGAAAATAAGATTTGTTTTTCCAATATTTACACACATTTTATAGCATGTTTTCACATTAGAGTGGCAGTTATGTTGCCATTTATCAACTTAATAACATAATTTGTTTATGTATTTTCCTGTTTTGCATTCTGCAGGTTTCAGTGGAACCAAACAAACCAGTTTATTACGTGACTGTATATAAGGATAGCTGTTGACTATTACTTTGATATTTAGCACAGACAATTGTTTTATAACACATAAACAATGTAGTTGGTGGCTTTCTGCCTCTTTATAAGTATGGAGAATGTTTAAGGCAGAATACTTAATTTTTTTAATTATTTTTTTATATTTATTGTGACTGCATCCTATCACTATCAGTGCAATAGCTGCAGGGGAGATTTCTCCTTTTTGATTTTTAACCACCTGCCATATAGCAAAGTGCTTGCGATATCCTGATTGGATGCCATATGAAGTCCCCAGGATATCAAGCCGCTGCGCGGCGATTGTTGTTGCGGTGTGTCAATCTGTTCGTTGTTGCGGTGTGTCAGCTAAAAATAGCGCCTGCAAAGCGCCCTGAAACAGCCGCTGCTGTTCTGTCTGTGTCTCCAGTGTGAAAGACCAAGGGCTTTCACACTGGAGCGGTGCACTTGCAGTACGGTCAAAAAAGTCCTGCAAGCTGCTCCTAAAGCTTAGTGGTTTTAACACTTTTTCGCCCACTTGCAGGGGTTAAAACCGCCCCCGATAGTGGCCGAATAGCGCCGCTAAATATGGGTCCGCTTTACCGCCAGCACCCGTGATGCTCCAGTGTGAAAGTAGCCTTAGCCCTAATTTTTTCTATTATCTGTTACCTAGGTGTGGTTGCCTTTACAGGGGTTTGGTTTACCTCCCTACACACGGTACAATCTGCAGTCTGTTATTTTCAGCTGAAAGATGTTTTTAATCTCCACCTGTCTCACAGAAACCTTCCATTACCACTAGAGAGCTGGGAAGGATGAAGTGTAAACTCTTAGGGCTCTTTCACACGGACGTGTCCGGAGCCCGCTCTGCACAGCGGGGGGGTCACTCCGTCGATCCCCCGCTGTGCAGGAAGATGACAGGTCTGTCTCTGCACTCTGTGCAGGGACGGACCTGTCAGAGCGCTGCTCTCCCCTATGGGGGATCGGATGACGATGGACCGTAGAGTCCGTCGTCACCCGATCCGCAGACGGATGGAAAAATAGCTTTTTCCTCCGTCCCACTTTTTCGGATCGGAGTGGGTTGGATGTCAGCGGACATGTCACCACTGACATCCGTCCCTCCATAGAGGTCTATGGAGGGTCCGTTCAGGTCTGCCAAAAAAACTGACAGGCGGACCTGAACGGACCGCCCGTGTGAAAGGGGCCTTAGGGCTCTTTCACATGGACGATCTGTTCAGGTCCGCCTGTCCAGTTTTTTTAGGTGGACCTGAACGGATGCTCCATAGACCTCTATGGAGGGACAGATGTCAGCGGTGACATGTCCGCCGACATCCAACCCACTCCGATCCGAAAAAGTGTGACGGAGGAAAAACCTACTTTTCCATCCATCTGCGGATCGGGTGACGGCGGACTCTACAGTCCGTCTTCATCCGATTCCCCCACAGAGTGCAGAGACGGACCTATCATCTGCCTGCTCAGCGGAGATCGACAGATCGATCCACCGCTGAGCAGAGCGGGCTCCGTACACAGACACGTCCGTGTGAAAGAGCCCTTAAGCTCTTGAGGGAGGACTGGTTACTGGGTATTCTTTGTCTTCACTCACCTGGGATCTGACTATACAAGCCTCAGTGGAGAGGTCAGTCTCGTAGTAAATTTACAGCCTTAGCTCCTTTTCACCAACATATTAACCTCCTGTCTATGTATATGTCTATGTATATGTGTGTGCTGATAAATGTATTATATCTATGTAATATATGATATGTCTCTGCATGTCAGCACTTGGTTTAGTCTGGTGTTGCAGCCGGTTACACTATAGGCCCTTGCCAGGATATGTGGTGTTCTCAAGTACTTCTGATATCCATCCCATTCCACAGTGTTGACCATCTAGGTAATGTTTTTATACAGTTTGGTAACGGAGTTCTGCAGCCAATTAGAGTTTTAACACTAGGACTGACAGGTCATGTGATTCTGGTGTTATCCATCCTTGATCAGTTTTAGTCTAGGTTCACGTTGGAGATCAAATCGCATGGCAAGTTGCAGCCTATTGGATGCAATGACACTGTTCCAATCGGTGCAACACTGATTTTTGCAGCGCTGCACCAATTTGCAAAATTAGTTCCTGCACTACTTTTGCTGATTTTTAGGTGCGACTTTAATGGACATCTGTGCATGAAGCCACACAGATGTTTAAAAAGTAGCACCTGAAATCGCGCTGACCTTGCTACTTTGAAATCGTGCTACTTCATGTGAAGTGGGTGCAATTTCAAAGTAGCATCAATGTGAACCCGGGCTCAGACCCCTGCATGACTTTCTTGTAGTGAATGTGTCCTCTATTTAAACATATAGAGAATATCATGGGCTTTCTCTGCAGCAGTAGTGTAATGCTAGAACCATTAACGCTACAGATTTTTACATGTGCTTTACTTATGAGTGCTTTTGTTTCACTTGGTGTGGAGTGTTGCAACAAATTTGCAGTCTGTAGGTCATGCGTTGTATTTATGCATTTTGAGGTGGAGTTTATCCTGTATCAAAAATGTTATACCTCTTCCATGGCCTCGTGTAGAGGATATGATAGTTTTTTTTATATTGCTGCATTTATGTAGTGTGTGTCCTTGTGCCACAAGAAATGTTGGTACAGGGATATAACCATATTTTGCATGGGCAGCACAGTGGCTTGGTGCTTCTGCCAGGTCGCCCTGAGGTTATCTGTTCAGATCCAACCATGCCATCCGAGTCCTGCATGTTTTGCAAGTGGCGCTAAAAGCCATGGCTGCAAGGCAGAACATAAGGACAGCAACATGGTTGCTTATCTTCTGCCACTTCACATAAAGGCTCTGACAAACACAGCCAGCAGCATCGCCTTCTCATCTTCTCATCTTCTCATCTTCAGCAATGATTGCAATAAGTGAGGTGGTTGCAGGCGCAAATAAATACGCGCATGTGCAATTAGATGTGTATGCGCTCCAAATCTCCAAACTGGCAGAAAGGGGTGCATTTGTAGGCTTGTTCTAGTGGATTTTTGGCATCCCATAATCTGTAAAGTATGGTAGTGGGGTCGGCATTTTAGGCAAAAAACCGCCCCCCCCCCCCCACACCTTGCTGCCTAGTCTTTACAGGTGGCACTGGGTGCACTGTAACTTGGAGTATCAGCGTTCCTTATTCACACCGGTACCGTCAGTCAGTACTGATCTCTGCAAGGCAATTGTGTTTTGCAGGCTTGAACAAGATTTACACTGCTTGAAGCTTGCTAAATGGATGTTGTAGACCTTTTTTGTTTTTTTGTTTCCTTTTATCTAGTATTATGAAAGCTTTAGAGTTCTAAAGCCAATCTATTGTCTAAGCATTTCTCAAGCTGCATCCACTGGTGTCATTAAAGTGGAAGTCCACGCTAAAACCCCTGCATCTATTGCCAATCGCTATACATACCTTTTTCTGAAGTCGATCCGACCGTATCCCACACTGAGCTGTCAGCCATCGCTTTGCTGTGGAGGTGGATGCCGAGGACACATCCGACAACGGAAGCCCCATAGTAAGTCTTAAGGCCCATACACACGATCAGACTTTTTGACAACCAACATGCAAATTAGCTGTTTTGGACCAACATCCGACCGTGTGTACCCTCCATCGGACCAACTTTTTCCAGGTTTAATCAGACTTTTGTTGGCTGTGCGAACGGACCAACTTTCTGCCAACAAAAGTCCGATGGACCAAAGTCCGACCGTGTGTACACAAAACCATCGGACTTTTGTACAAACCACTGCAGAACCAATGCAAAAGATCAGACAACAATACAGAAGTTGACCAAAGGTGGCGGTAAAGAGCAGAAAAACCAAGTGATTTGGTGAAAGTTGGCTGAAAAAGTCCTGCCGTGTGTATGCAATACCAACTTGGGGCCCACGCCCTTTGGACAAAAATCCACGGGAAAGTTGGTCCTCGGTCCGATCGTGTGTATGAGGCTTAAGTCTATGGATGACGTCGCATCCCATTAATTTCTTAGCTGTTGTCGGCTGTGTCCTCTGGAGATCTGGTCGGATCGCTTGCAGAAAAGGTGTGTGTGTGTGTGTGTGTGTGTGTGTGTGTGTGTGTGTGTGTGTGTGTGTGTAATTATATGTATGTATATGTGTGTTCTTTACAAGGCTAGAGAGGTTAGTGTTGGAATGTTGGTGGCTTTAGATGCAGGGATTTTTAGTTTTAGGCTGGACTTCCACTTTAAAACAAACTAAGCTTTTAGTTTCAACTTTTCTGCCTAGGTACATTTATAAACGGCATAGTAGGCAAGTGGTTGAATCAAGCTTGCAGCTGTGAGCTTGGTACCGGTGTTCTATTGCCTTTGTCAAAAAGTGCCCGCGCAGTACAGAACGGCACTGCAGCTGATTTCCCGATCAGCTGGTGTGACGCCACCATAGCGCATGTGCACATCGTGGGAGGCATTTTTCAATGGGAGATGCCATTTGACGGACACAGTTTTGAAAGCTATGCAAACAGCGTAGGGAGACTGTAGTTGTCAGATTGTGCCTTGCTGTTGCGGGGTGGGCAGTGTGCTCAATGCCGGGCTTTGTCTGTGTTGCAGGGCAAGTTTGGTGTGTTGAACGCCGGGTTTTGCCTGTGCCTAAGGCTACTTTAACACTGAGGGGGGGGGATTGGCGGTAAAGCGCAGCTAATTTTAGCGCTTTTCGGCCGCTATCGGGGTACTTAACCACTTCAATACCAGGCACTTACCCCCCTTCCTGCCCAAGCCAATTTTAAGCTTTCTGCGCTGTCTCTGTTTAAATGACAATTGCGTGGTCATGCTACACTGTACCCAAACAGAACTTTTATAATTTAGTTCCCACAAATAGAGCTTTCTTTTGGTGGTATTTGATCACCTCTGTGGTTTTTATTTTTTGCTAAACAAATAAAAAAATAATCAGCACAGACTCCCCCCCCCCCCCCCCCCTGTCAGGAGGGCAGCCGATCGGCTCTCCTCTACTTGCGTCTGACACTGTCGCTCAACGGCTCTTCCTGTTTACATCGTGATCAGCCATGATTGGACACGGCTGATCACGTGGTAAAGAGCCTCCGCCAGACTGACACACACCGCACCACCGATCGCTGCGATGTGCACCCCCAACGGGTGTGTGGTGGCTGTTATCCTGCTGGACGTCATATGATGCCCAGTCAGGATAACTGAACCACCGCCTGGCTGTTATTTTGCTATAGGCAGGGCGGGAAATGGTTAAGGGTTAATAGCGCCCGCGAAGCGCTTTGCAGACGATTCGACAGCGGTGCCCATTGAGTCCAATGGCAGGGGCGGTGGAGGAGCGGTGGAGGAGCGGTTCACCACTCCTGCGCTGCCTGAAAGATGCTGCTTGCAGGACTTTTTCTAACATCCTGCAAGCGTACCGCCCCAGTGAGAAAGCACTCGGGCACTCAAACTGGGGCTGCAGGGGTGGCGTTTTTCAGGCGCTTTACAGGCACTATATTTAGCCCAAAAGCATCGGGAAAAACACCCCAGTGTGAAAGGATTTTAAGGGCGGGTTGCAATACCGACAAAACCCGCCCTTCAACACACCTGTCCTGCAACAGCAAGGCACAATCTGACAACTACGGTCTCCCTCCGCTGTTTGCATAGCTTTCAATTGTACCCGTCAAATGGTATCGCCCATCGAAAAATGCCTCCTACGATGTGCGCATGCGCAATGGTGACGTCACGGCAGCTGATCGGGAAATCAGCTGGAGTGCCATTCCGTACTGCGTGGGGACTATTTCGATAGAACACTGGCTTTAAAGCGGAGGGCCACCCTAAAATCAAAAATTCCATTAATATTCCTAAAAAAATAAATAAAAACATTTTGAAAAAATATATATATGCACAGCTACTGTAAGTGGACAAGAGGGTCAACAATGCCCATTTGCAGCCTCACTGTGCATATTTGCAGCCATAGGTCCCCCAAACTTCAAACTTGGTAGTTAAGGGTTCCTAGATGCCCCCTAGCTGCAGCCAAAGGGTCCTGAAATAACATTGCTGCAGATGGACACAGTTGACCGACTTTGGAGCCACTTGGTGCTAGGAACCCCAAATTTTGTATGTAAACTCACTAGCACTATAACATATCCAAAGATGGGGTAACTATTACCAAGTGGCCCCGAGATACGGGGCCCCAAAGTCGGTTTGGAAAATGTCAAGCACTTTTCTGCAGCAGAGAATGACATTTTCCGAACCGACTTTGGGGCCCCTTATCTCGGGGCCACTTAGTGCTAGGAACCCCATCTTTGGATATGTTGTAGTGTTAGCACCAAGAGGCCCCGAGATACGGGGCCCCAAAGTTGGGTCGGAAAATGTAATTTTCTGCTGCAGAAAAGTGCTTGACTCCAGTATAAGCCGAGGGGGACACTTTCAGCACAATAAATTGTGCTGAAAAACTCGGCTTAAACTCGAGTATGTACCTGGACACTTTCTTTTTATTTTAATCATGCATTTTTTTTTTTTTTCTCATTGTTTTGGGACCCTTTTGGGAAAAGTATTACACAGATGAGTTTTAGGTTTATTTTTAGGATACCTGTGTTGTAAAAGTTCAGCTTAAAACTAACTAAATCTACTGGCAGTAAACACACGTGATAGAGAGATTGTGAGTTCCTACGAGCTGGGAACCACGATCTCTCATCTCCTATAGTCAGTCAGTTTCATCCTGCACAGTTAGCACACACGCATAAGGAGAAAACTTAACCCCTTGATCACCCCCTAGTGTTAACCTCTTCCCTGCCAGTGACATTTACACAGTAATCTGCATTTTTATCGCACTGATCACTGTATAAATGCCAATGGTCCCAAAAATGTGCTTGATATTTTCTCCATAATGTCGCAGTCCCGATTTAAAAATCGCAGATACCTGCCATTACTAGTATAAAAATAAATATGTAATCTATCCCCTATTTTGAAGACGCTATAACTTTTGCGCAAACCAATCAATATACGCTTTTTGCAAATAGTTTTTTTTCTTTTTTTTTTACCAAAAATATGTAGAAGAATACATATCGGCCTAAACTGAGGAAAAAAATTCGCTTTTTAAAAAAAATTGGCTATTACTGAAAAAACTACAAAATGTGTTTTTTTTTTTTTTGTTTTTTTTTCAAAATTTTCGCTCCTTTATTTTTATTTTTTTTTTTGTTTTTATAGCTCAAAAAATAAAAATGCAGAGATTATCAAATACCACCAAAAGAAAGCTCTATTTGTGGAAAAAAGGACGGCAATTTTGTTTGGGCACAGCGTCGCATGACTGCGCAATTGACAGTTAAAACAGCGCAGTGCTGTATCGCAAAAAATGGCCTGGTCATTGGGCAGCCAATTTTTCCAGGGCTGAAGTGGTTAAGGTGGCGTTAGCCCTTTAACGCAGAAACTAGTTTCCTCGGGAACATGTGAACACATTCCATAATGTGCAAGTCAGGACAATATTGTAATCTTGCCTCTAAAGCCGGCCATAGACTGAGCAAATTTCTTTCCTGAATTCGCTTGATTCGCCCATCAACGCACTGTGGAATCACCCTTGCTAGCAATCACTGTATTCTCCTGTGTTCCATGTTCTCCTGGCAGGGACCCCCCCCAAATTTATTTCCTGCAGCCCGTGGTTGCAGGAATGAAATTTGCTCCGTCTATGGCCGGCTTTAGAGGTAAGATAACGATATTGTCCCGACTTGCACATTATGGAATGTGCTTGCATGTACCCCAGGAAACTAGGTTCTGCTGCTTTAAAGGCTTACTCCACCTTACACACCAAGTTACTACATATTACACACATTTTTTCACACCCAACAGCTGTCCGATTTGAAATCGGTACAGCCGCACGGGGCCTCACCCCTACAGCCATGTCCTTTTTTTATTTACAGAGATTCATGACAAGCAGGATTTGTAATTCTCAATGTAGCAGAAATGTGGTGATCTCCACGTAGTCCATTAACACTTCCTCCAGCTCTTAGGCCAGTTGCACATGGACGTAATCCTTTAGGCTGCTTTCACACTGGGGCGGTGCGGGGCGGCGACGGTAAAGCAGCGCTATATTTAGCGCTGTTTTACCCGCGGTATGCGGCCGCTAGCGGGGTGGTTTTAACCCCCGCTAGTGGCCGCAAAAGGGTTAAAAACCTCCGCAAAGCGCCGCTGCAGCGGCGGTTTGCGGGCGGTATCCCCGCGGTTTCCCATTGATTTCAATGGGAAGGAGCGGTATAGGAGCGGTAAATACACCGCTCCTTCACCGCTCCAAAGATGCTGCTAGCAGGACTTTTGTTGCGGTCCTGCTAGCGCACCGCTCCAGTGTGAAAGCCCGCCGGCTTTCACACTGGAGTGAATGGGGCCGTTTTTTTCAGGCGGTGTACAGGTGCTATTTTTAGCGCTGTACCGCCTGAAAACCGCCCCAGTGTGAAAGGGGCCTTACTGATGTTATACTCCAGGGGTGCCTAACCTTTTGAAGAGCGAGGGCCACTTAAGCGACTTGGTAACTGATCGCGGGCCACAATAAGTGGAGCGGACAGAACACAGATCCGTGTCCGCTCTGTATATGCAGAGCGGACATAGCCCACTCTACTCTGTGGGCCCCCCTATCGGTGGGTGCAAATGGACACAAGTCCGTTTACATCGGCCGCTCCATAGAGGTGAATGGAGGGTCCGCGTGGGTTGAACCGATCGTGGGAAAGGGGCCTAAGGCTGCTTTCAAACTGATGTGCGGCAGTTTACCTGCACTGCGGGTGCAGTACAGTGCACCTGTGGCTTTCCTGCAGGTTAGCTGCACTTTGCCATCTCTGTGTATATTATATCCTACAGGTGTGGTGCACTTTATGAAAAGCGCACCAAACCTGCAGATAACAGAAGTCTGACTCAGTGCAGATAACCCGAAGGTGCAATGCGCTGTACCTGCGCATCCGTTTGAAAGCAGCCCAGTAACCACTGCAGAACAGATATGCCGATATATAAACTTACCTTTTAATAACCGTCTTCCATTCAGGTATCGTCGGCTGTTGCTGTCCCAGGCAGAATGCATTTGGTATCACTCCGCTTGGGACAGGAGTTGTGCTATACAGGAAGCATTGGCAAATGCAACTCTGCTCCCTCCACAGCCGCTTGCTTCCTCTACCGCTGGCTTCATTTAAAACACTGATGCTCTGGGATGGTGGGGTCGGCAACCCACGATCTGGGCTTGAGAACCTGCTATCCCAAAGCAGGAGGTCGTGGGCCACATCAGAAGGCTCCGCGGGCCACATGTGGCCCCCCGGGCCACTTGTTGGGCACCCCTGTTATACTCAGTATCTTGTTGACAGAAAGGTCCTGAGTAAAATATTCCGCAAAGACTTTGCACAAACGTGTATAGGCGCTTAAAGGTGTGTAAGCACATAGACAAGTAAAATTCTTCTTCTTGGCTAATGTAATATATAATATACTCACTATAACATGCTTATAGATGCGTAAGCATGTAAATTACTGCATTCAAATGTAACGTATTCTATTTATATTTTTATGGCTCTGTACTCATAGCTGTATTACTGATCTTTTATATGCTGTGAGCATTCTTCCAATGTATCTAAATTCATATCCATAAAAAAAGTGAAGCGTTTTTAAAACCTGTGTGCAAGAGGCCATATTGAGATTATATGCCTTCATACGGCCATAGAGCTGGACAACGGGCGGCACTTCACCAGCACAATCAAAACCACAACCACCACCGGAGCCCACTTTTTTTTAAGCCTATTCGAGCCTCTGGCTCTAATCACCTGCTTAAAAAAGACCGACCCCCCCCCCCCCCCCAAAATTGGAATCCATGGTCCAACGTCCCTGCATGTAGATCGGGGGACTGGATTTGTGGATCAAGGGGGTGGCACCCTCTATGGAAGACCGCCACTGGAGGAAGCGACTGCAGCTAGCATTGCACTTGTGATCCACAAGAATAATTATTGCACATCTTTTTCTAATATATGTTCATTTATTATTTTTTGGCATAATGTGGACCTGGCGTTTTAAGTGCTATGGGGTAGTTAAGTTGAAGCTTCATCTTCATCAAAGGTTAAGAAAATCTTTTAGCTGTTTTGGCAGTAACATTCCTACACAGAGAACTGTTGTTGTGCTTTCCTGTCAACACTGAAAGTAATACTACCAGGGCCAGTAACATTTCTATAATTATAGGGAAAGTGCTTATCCATCTCAGTTGACATGGCTACTGATATTTACCAACATAATAGTCTTAAAGTAGAACTAAAGGCAAAACTTTATTATTATTTTTTTTTTCTTTCCTTCATGTTGGATAGAGTAACCATTGTCAGGCTTTTTTGACATCTGTGTCCTTGTGCAGATTTCCATTTACTTCCTGTTCCATAGCCGAAAGCGGGAAATGAGAGACAATCCCTTGGGACCCTCCAGGTTACCAGAACTAGTGTCCCCATTTTCTTTTACTTTTGATGATAAAAGCGAACAGGACAAACAAGGAGTTTCATCTTAATGAGGGCATGGACAGCAATAAAAACTGACCAGATGTTTTAATCCCTCCCCACTCTTTTCTAAACTTTAAAGACACCAATGATTTTTTATTTTTTTTTACACTTTAAGCACTTTTGTTTTATGTCTTTTTACTATTAAAAAAAATAAAAATGCCATAAATCTATCCCCTTTTTTGTAGGCGATTATAACTTTTTGCGCAATCCAAATATTTTTTTATTACCAAAAATATGTAGAAGAAAACATATCTGCCTAAACTGAGAAAAAAAAATTGTGCTTTTAAAAAAAAAAAAAAGTAAAAAGTAAAAAATTGGGCATATATATTATGGCAAAAAGTACAAAATATATATTTTTTTTTTTTTTTTTCAAAATTGAAAATCTTTTTTTTGTTGCGCAAAAAATGCAGAGATGATCAAATGCCACCAATGAAAGCTCTATTTGTGGGAAGAAAATATGTAAATTTTGTTTGGGTTCAGCGTTGCACGATCGCACAATTGTCATTTAAAGCGACAGTGCTGTATCGCAAAAAGTGCTCTGGTCATTGAGAAGCCAAATCTTCCGGGGCTGAAGTGGATAATGGCCCTGTTATCAATTTTTTAATTGTTTCTTGGGGCTCATTTACACTTGCTTCAACACACTAACGGCTAGTTTACACTTGCTTCAAAACAAGGATTCAGACACGCTTTGTTAAACCTCTGAACGCTGTCACTAAATAAAATGGTTCGCTTACAGTCCTGTTTACACCTGCTTTT
Source organism: Lithobates sylvaticus (assembly GCA_028564925.1). Classification (NCBI taxonomy): domain Eukaryota; kingdom Metazoa; phylum Chordata; class Amphibia; order Anura; family Ranidae; genus Lithobates; species Lithobates sylvaticus. The sequence goes on along the minus strand of CM053027.1, from coordinate 274,356,556 downwards.
GATTTGCTTCGCTTCATAAATTATACCCCATGTAGCTTTAGTGGTGCTTTAAAGCCTCCATAGAAGTCTGACAAAGCTTGCTTGAAACCCCACCGAAGCCTCATCAAAGCACCAAGCAAAAGCAAGGTGTAAACGGGACTGTAAACTAACCATTTTATTTAGTGACAGGAGATTTGACTAGCGTTCAGAGAGCTTTAACAAAGCGTGTTTGAAGCAAGTGTAAACTAGACCTTACTGTGTCTCCCCCCCCCTTTCTTGCAACCTCCTCTGGAACCTCACTTTTCCCTCATTTCTATTTATTGGGAACGAGCAGAGCACATTAGATGTGGTCATGTGCTCTGCTCTAGTACACTGCACATCCTACATTCCATCTCAGGAGTGAGAAAGTGAAGGTGGTTATGTTCCCAAAATATGGTGGAACCATGGCAAATTAATATGGCTACTCTTTTTAACAGGAAGTCAGATCACAGCAGCAAAAAAGGAAGAAAAGATTTGGAGGAGGTTGAGAGCAATAGAAGGTCATTTTCTGTGTTTAAGACTATATATTTTAGTGTGTGAATAAATATATATTCACAAACGCGTGTGTGTGTGTGTGTGTGTGTGTATAAATTTATTTTGTTACCAGAGTTTAGTGTCATGTAGATGCTAAAACTACATTTCTCAAATGTTCTCACTTTTTTAGTCCTCAAATACTTTCAATAGTATATTAATCTATTGGACAAGATTGCTGTTCATTCAGCCAAAAATCTTGTGTGCTTTGCCTCTAGACTGTTATTTTTTTTTTTGTCAAAAAAAGAGAAAAATTATATATATATATATATATATATATATATATATATATATATATATATATATATATATATATATATATATATATATATATATATATATATATATATATATATATATATATATATATATATATATATATATATATATATACATACATACATACATTTTTCTCTTTTTTTGACAAACTGTCACTGTCCCTACCTTTCCCTTTCTCCACGCATGTCTGTTTAGATTACCCTTATTTAGTCCGCTACATCGCCTTCAGAGTCCATCCCTCATCTGAAAAGATATATATATTCCAGGGTGTCCATGTTTTAGTATATTGTTCCTTTTGGTGTTGTTTCGTGAGGATTAATTCCTCCATTCTCTTAATTTCCTCCACTTTTTTGAACCACATACCAATAGTGGGTACCCGTGTAGATTTCCAGCATATAGGGATGCATGATTTGGCAGCATTGAGAAGGTGACCAAGCACTAGTCTTTTTTATATGTTTTAATAGGTATATTTGATACATGAAGCAAGAAAAGTGCCGGATCATATGGAATTAGGGCTCTAGACTGTTATCACATAGCATTGTTCCCTGCTATCTCCATCCTATAATTTTTTTTTTAGCCCTAAGGCTGCATTCACACCGGAGCATTTTCAGCTCAATCACCTAACAAGCAAAATTTTGTCACCCGAAGCAAAACGCCTTAAGCTCAAAAAAAACCATGAGCTTCTTTGGGGCAGATTACAGACGTTTTTTTCTGCCTTTTTACATTGGTGACCTGAACAAAATCGCAGCAGAAATGCGCACTTTTGAAATGCTCAGGTGTGAATACACACACACACACACACACACACACACACACACACACACACACACACACACACACACACACACACACACACACACACACACACACACACACACACACACACACCCTGTCTAGGATGACCATGCTGCTCAGTATGGTTGTCACCCTGGGACTGGAAGGTGTTGATTTACCAAAACTGGTACACACGGCATCTGGTGCAGCTGTGCATAGCAACCAATCAGCTTCTAGGTTTCAGCCACCATTCACATTGAGTGCAGCTTTTGACGCTGCATTTCAGTGCAACTTCAGGTGTGACTTTGAAGATGCCTGTGTGGCTTCATGTACAGATGTCTATTGAAGTCAAACCCGAAATTGCCAAAAGAAGTGCATGTACTATATTTTATATCGATGCGGCACCGCCGCATCAATTTGGACACTGCCAATGCTGGCAGTAGAATGTGACTTGTCATGCGATTTGACCTGTCAAATCGCTCCAGTGTTATTGGGGGCTAATTGTCCAAGCTTAAAGTAACTGTAAAGGCCTTTGTTTGTTAAAAAATAAATAAAATACTTCCACTGTGCAGCTCGTTTTGCACAGAGTGGCCCCAAACCTGCTCTTCTGGGTTTCCCCAGCTCCTCCCCACATCTGATAACCCCCTCGGAGAAGCGCTTCCCCAAGAGGGTTACCTTGTGGGCGCGCTCCTGAGTCCAGCATTTGTGTCTAGAGATACAGAATACCGGACTCGGCCCCGGCGCCCTTATTGCATTTGATTGACCGCAGCAGGAGCCAATGGCTGCACTGCTATCAATCTATCCAATCAAGAGCCGGGAGCCCGTGAAGAGAAAGACAGCGCATCCCGCCGACTTAAGGGGTTCAGGTAAGTAAAATGGGGGGGCTGGGGGCCGGTGACTGCCAGGTGTTTTTTCACCTTAATGCATAGGATGCATTAAGGGGAAAAAACACGGAACTTTACAACCCCTTAACCACATGCCGACCACGCTATAGTCGAAAGACGGCCACAGCGCGGTCGGCTTGTTGTAAGTGGACGTCCTCCCAGAAACTTGCTCCCGCGCGCCCCCTGGGGCGCGCACTCGGGAACATCCGTGACCGCCGGGTCCCGATGACCCGGCGGATCACGGTAAACAGCCGCTGATACCGCCCGTTTACCACGTGATCGCTCCGTCAAATGATGGAGCGATCACATGTACACAAACCGGCGTCACGTCATGACGCCGGTTCCTCCCTCCCCTCTCTGTACCGATCGGGGGAGAGACGGGACCAGCGCTGTGGGCTGGATGTGTAGTGCCCACAGCGCTGGTCAATGCTCTGCCACCACTGTGCAATGCTCTGCCACCACTGTGCAACACTGAAATACTTTCAGTATTTTTTTGATTTATAGCGCAAAAAATAAAAAACCCAGCTGTGATTAAATACCACCAAAAGAAAGCTCTATTTGTGTGAAAAAAAGGACACCAAATTAATTTGGGTACAGTGTTGCATGACGGAGTAATTGTCATTCAAAGTGTGAGAGCACCGAAAGCTGAAAATCGGTCTGGTTAGGAAGGGGGTTTAACTGCCCAGTGGTCAAGTGGTTAATTGAACAAACTGATGTAAAAAGCTGATTGGTTACTATGCACAGCTGCACCAGATTCTGTGTACATCAGTTTTATATTAAATCTCCCCCAAAGTGTTTTCATGTCAGAATTACCAAGTTAAAATAAAGGGGGGGGGGGGGGCAGGGAAGCTGCAGTACTATCAGTATTTGTTCTTGGGTATTAAGTGTAAAGTGAGTTGAAGTAAACCAGTGTTTACTTCTAAACTGTGAATTTTGCGCCATGGAAACTGAGAAAAACTAGAGTTGTTCCGTTCACCTCACTCAACACTGAGAGCTATTAATAGGAGTGCTGAATCAGGGGAGCAGTACAATAAGAAACACTAAAGCTACTTTCAGACTGGTGCGTTGGGGGTGTCGTTTTTTTTTCGGCCGCTAGCGGTCGCTTTTAACCCCTGCTAACAGCTGAAAAAGGGTTAAATGTGCCCGCAAAGCGGCGCTTTGCCGGCACTTTGGCGCTGTCCATTGATTTCAATGGGCAGGGACGCTTTAGGAGTGGTGTATACACCGCTCCTACAGCGCTGCAAAGATGCGGCTTGCAGGACTTTTTTGGGCATCCTGCAAGCGCACAGCTTTAATGTGAAAGCACTCGGGCTTTTACACTGGAGTGAGAGGAAAGGCTCTTTACAGGCACTATTTTTAGCCCTGTAGCGCCTGTAAAGCGCCTCAGTGTGAAAGCAGCCTAAGGCAGTTTAAAGGTAGACTTTATGGCTCCATTCACACTTGTGCGACTTGTCATTTGACTTTGGAGGTCAAGGTCGCTTGACAAGTCACAGCTCATTCTTTGCAATGGCCCCCATCAAATCTGTGAGTCTTAAAGTTGCAATGTCTTTGAAAAGATGCCTGCACTAATTTGATGGGACTTTTGATGTGACTTTGATCCAAAGAGTGTAAAGACGGATCACAGTCCCACTCAGTCGTATTGAAATTGGAGTCTCACTAGTGTGAATGAAGCTTAAGAATTTATGGAAAATAAACTCTTGGCTAAACATAGCAAGTTAAAGGTGATTTGGGCAATTGGCAGGAACTGTGCTCCCAATAGTTCTTGACGTTCAATTTGACACTTTATTTGCAACATAAGGAACACCTTTGGGTACCTCCCACTGAGTTAATAATTGAAGGCATGTTTGGGAATGTATTTAATTTTGCTCATATAAACTTTTATGGTTCAAATTGATATGTACTTTTGATCTTTAACCTATTCCTGACTGTCCTATAGCCGAATGATGGCTGCAGCCTCGTCACACATTTCCGGAAGGGCATCTATTGACGTCCTTCCCAATCGGTGCGCATCGGCAGGGATGTGTGATCGCTGTGTCCTTCGGGGGATAAAAAGCCAATCACAATGGCTCTTTACCATGTGATCAGCTTTGTCCTATCAGTGTAAACCGCATTTGCTGGTTATCGGCAGTCCTCTCCTCACGCTGACATCAGTGCCGCCTTATTAGTGAAGGAAAAAAATTACTGCTTTTATAAAATTCTATAACAGAAACTAAAACTTTTTTGGTAAAAATAAAATAAAAACCCCAGTGGTGATTAAATACCAAAAAAGCTCTATCTGTCTCAAAAAAATTATAAAAATTTCAGATGGCTACACTATTGCGTGACCGCGCGATTGTCCTCTACCATGTGATCGCTGTGTCCAATTTATAAACATGACATGTGAAAGATTGGTTCTCTCTCCTCCCACAGAGATCATCTGTGAGAGAAGAGAGAACCATTTCAGCATACTGTAACACAGCCTGTCACAATATATGCACATGCACCAGTGCAAGCTAGCCCTCAGTGTATGTAGCGTGAGAAAAAAGTGCTGCCAGAACAGTATACCTTTTTTTTTTTTTTTTTTTTTTTTTTTTTAATCTACACCAGTGATGACCAGTGACCAATGTCCTGATCAGCTCCATACCTGTGTGCCAGTGTCAACAGAGCAAGTGTCCCCACTTGTTCTGATGCTCCAGGGCCTCCAGTAATGTGATGGGTAGTCAGAAAATTAGAAGTGTAATTTATGCCCCTATAAAGCCTGAAGGTGTTCCTTGGATTTTGGGTCTCTGTGGCTAGGCTGTGAAAGTCTCACACACGTGCTATCCCTATACTCGGGAGGAGTAGCAGAATGTGTTTTTTGGGGTGTAATTAGAAGTGTATGCTGTATGTGAGAAATAACTTCAATATAATTATTACAGTGATCCCCTGCTGATCAGAATGGGTGGATGACAGTTATGTCCTCGGTTTCTGCAGAGCAGACACGGACAGAGCCCACTGTGCTCTATGGGCGGTCAGTGTAAACAGACTCTGCTGTCTGTTTACATTCCACTACCCTTCGATCCGCCTACACGGAGGAAAACTGATTGTTTTCAGAGGATCGGAGGTAGGCGGGTGTAAATGTATTAAAGTCCTGCCGGGAGAACATGGAGAATATTTCTAGTGGCTGTGACAGCCACTAGCAATAATTGCATGTAAAATCTGTCAGGCTGGTTGTATCAACTTGGGTAAATTCAGCCTGCCCATACATGGTTTTGAATGATCTGTGGCCAGCTTTAGGATGCTTTTTAGGGTCCATTCACCAGATGGCCTGCAAATTTTTTTTTATTTTTATTTTTTTTCAGTGCTTGCCAACACAAGGACCTGTTAAAAAAAACAAAAACAAAAAAAAACCAGTAAGGTATGTTTATACATGCTGAACCCTGAAAGATTCTCTAACTAGTTGAGGACTGGCAGGATTTACCCCCTTAATGACCAGACGAATTTGTCCTCTTGCCCCCCCCCCCCCCCCCCCACAAATAGCTTTCTGTTGGTAGTATTTGATAACCTCCTGCGGTTTTTACATTTTTTTTTTTTTTTTTTTTTGCGCTATAAACAAGTGACAATTTTGAAACTGGAGCAATTTTTTATTTTGTTTTGCTATAAAAAATATAAACACAAATTTCTTCCTCGGTTTAGGCCAATAGATAGTCTTCTACATATTTTTGGTAAAATCGCAATAAGCTTATATTGATTGGTTTGCGCAAAAATTATAGCGTCTACAAAATGGGGAATAGATTTATGGCATTTATTTTTTACTAGTAATGGTGGTGATCAGCGATTTTTTTTTTTTTTTTTTTTTTTTTTTTTGCGGGACTGCAACATTGCGGCAGACAGATCGGACTTGTGACACTTTTGAGATCAGTGATCTTTATACAGCAATCAGTGCTATAAAAATGCACTGATCACTGTATAAATTACATTGGCAGGGAAGGGGCTAACACTAGTGGTGATCAAGGGGTTAAATGGGTTCCCTGGGAGGTGTTTATAACTGTGGGGGGGGAGGGGACTGACTGGCGGAGGAGAGAGATCGCATTTCCTAATAACTAGGAAATGACTATCTCTCTACTCCCTTGTCATAACGGGGGTTGTTTACATTGACAGATTCCCATTCTGGCTCTGCTGTGGAGCAATGAAGGGTGGCCGGCAGACATGCATCACCGCAGGCGCGTGCCCACACTGTATCTATTGCACGAACTGACGTACAGCTGCAGCGATTCGTGCAATAAAGCCAACCTGCCGCAGTATGATGGCGGCTGGTCGGCAAGTGGTTAAGGGAAATCTCAAACATTAAGTTCTAAGCACTGCTGCAAATTGTGGAGATATTAATGACTTTCACGTCTACATACGCCCAAAAGCTGAATGTTTGGACTTTCTACATTATATTTCATGCTACAGTTGGCCATTCAAGGCATAAACAGAGAAAATCTTGATTGTTTTCCACATATTGTGTGCAGCCTTGACATCCCTTGAGGCCCTGTCCTTCCCAGCCGTGTCCTGCCTTTTCCTTCCTCTGTCCGTCAGGTGCTGTTCCCAGGCTGTGTGAGGTATGTGAGCCATGTCAATCAAAACTTGTTAGAATAGCATTTTTTTTTAAGACCTAACGGACAATTTAGCAGGTGATAACATGGTTTATGTAAGCCTTTTTTGTCATTTACTTAAACTTGCATATAACTGTTAGTGTGTCTTATTTTTTATTTTCCACACATCTATTTTTGCCCCGCACATTCTGAGTTCTTGTCCATGAATCCCACAAAACAATGCTTGCATGCTCATTTTTAAGTGCATATAAAAGAAATACCCCCTTGTTGTGAGAACATTGGTTTGCCTTGCCGCACAGAACTAGGAATGTGCCGCGGTGCACATTCCTAATTTTCAGGCCCAATCTCAAACTGAAAAATTAGCCATAGTGTTGTCAGGTTAACTGAGGTATATGAACGCTGCTGAACTTGGTCTAAATATCTAAGCTTCAAAATACTAATGATGACAGAGTTAATGTAGCATAATGTTATAAAAGTTATTTTCATTATGTTTAAATATGCAATTTTAACTAAAATATCTTGTGATGCTTTGATGAATTTCTTTGCTTTTGCACCTTCTTTTATCGGGTAAAATCTGTCTCCCAGTTATGCTCCTGCATTATCAACCTGTCACTGACTGTCCTGATTGTAACTACAAGCGTCTGGGCTGACACAAATGGCACGTTATTATCAGGAAGCTGGTCCAAACAAATGACGTGTAGCTGACACTGGAGTGAGTGCATTTACACAGAAAATTCCTGAAAAGGTTGAATGAGTTCAGCATCACTAAGATGCAGTAAAGGATGAAAACAAGGTGAAAAACTGAATTTTATGGAAAAAAAAATGCCAAAAGTTTCATACATGAGGTTAGAAAAAAAAGTTATACTCACCTGCTGTGTGCACAGTGGTTTTGCACAGAGCAGCCTGGACCCTCTTCTCGGGTCTCTCGCCGGCGCTCCTGGCCCCTCCCTCCTGTTGAGTGCTCCCACAGCAAGCAGCTTGCTATGGGGGCACCCAAGCCAAGCCGCTGCTCTGTGTGTCCATTCAAACACAGAGCGGCAGTTCGGCCGCATTCCCTCTCTCACCTCATTGGATAACTGACTTTGACAGCAGTGGGACCCATGGTGCCGCTGCTGTGTCTCAGCCAATTAGGAGGGAGTGCCCCGGATGGCCAAGGCACTCGTGCACGTTGCTGGATCGAGATGGGGCTCAGTTAAGTATGGGGGGGGGTGCTGAGGGCGGCTGCAGCACACAGGAGGCTTTTTATCTTAATGCATTGAATGCAAACTAGAATGTTATTTAAAAAGAACAAACATTCTACTTGCCTGCTATGTACAGTGGTTTTGTTTTAGAGAAGCCCCAATCCTCCTCTTCTAGGGTCCCTCGCTGCCACTCCAGCGTGGCTTGGCCCCACTCCTGCTCTCTCCTCACTGGCTGATTGTCAGTCAAGTTCCTGCACCCCAAACTCGCTCATCCATGTCTTTATGGACCTTGCTTTGTGCACTGGTGTGCAGTCATGTTGGAACAGGAAGGGGCCATGCCCAAAACGGTTCCCACAAAGTTGGGAGCATGAAATTGTCCAAAATGTCTTGGTATGGTGACGCCTTAAGAGTTCCCTTCACTGGAACTAAGGGGCCAACCCCACACCATAATCCCCCCCCCCCCCTCCACTAAATGATTTGGACCAGTGCACAAAGCAAGGTCAATAAAGACATGGATAAGTGAGTTTGGGGTGGAGGAACTTGACTGGCCTGAACAGAGTCCTGATCTTGACCCGATAGAACACCTTTGGGATGAATTGGAACAGAGACTGTGAGCCAGGCCTTCTCGTCCAACATCAGTGCCTGACCTCACAAATGCGCTTCTGGAAGAATGGTCAAACATTCCCATAGACACACTCCTAAACCTTGTGGACAGCCTTTCCAGAAGAGTTGGAGCGGTTATAGCTGCAAAGGGTGGGCCAACTCAATATTGAACCCTATGGACTAATACAACATTGTAAAGGCAGACGTCCCAATACTTTTGGTAATATAGTGTATGTGTACACGTACAGAAAATTGTCCATTTTTTTTCTTTTCTTTTATCCTCCTAAAACATGTTGTTTTTCTATCCTGTGTATAATACTCTTGCCCCTAGCAATGACTCTGCCCTAGATCAAACACGGTCTAGCTATTTTATCTTTATTTTTTTATGATGTGCTATGACTGTTAGGGACATGTTGTAATCAATAGTAAGTGTTGTTGGCTACTGTAGAATACTGAATAGCAGAGTTCTACTTTAATCATTGTGTGTGTGTATATATGTGTGTATATGTATATGTGTGTGTGTGTGTGTGTATATATATATATATGTGTGTATATATATATATATATATATATATATATATATATATATATATATATATATATATATATATATATATATATATATATATATATATATATATATATATATATATATATATATTCAAGAGATCATGTACATGTTGAAAATAAAACCACAAATATGATGAATAAGACGGAAGCTTCCTTTTTCCTATGTGTCATAATAACTGCCTGACAACACTCCTGTTTTTAAAAACAGGCACTTGGCTGCCCAACTCCTATCAGCTGGCGCATTTTATGCTAGTTGCTGTTTATTCTCTGCTCCGATATTCTTTAGTACTTTTTTTTTTTTTTTAATCTGTTTGTAACTTTTTACATTTGTCATGAGATATTCAATATATTGTTTTGGTCTATACTGTAGTAGCTTACTGTTTACCCCATTATACAGTTGTGCTGATAAGCATGCATAACACAGAAGCAGAGTCTGTAAGATGTAAACTATATATTATTATTTTTTTTTTAAGGTGACATGAGTGATCAAACCAAATATATATTTTATTTTCATGTGATTTTTAAATAAACGTCACAAAAAGCACAACCCCAAAACTAATTGTATAAAGTATGTAAAAAAAAAAAAAAGGTCATGTTCTAAAGTTTGCATTCCAGGTTTCATAAACTTAGACTTCTTTCACATGGGCTTCAAAAATGCAGTGCAACAAAAACAGGCATTTTGGCACATTTTTATTGCCCCAAGGCAGAAGGTAGTTAAAACAATTGCAGGAGGATGGGACATCATACACAAGTGTTGACTTTGCTTTAGTCGCATCAAAAATTTTAGGTTATTTTCTCTACGCTTTGATGCAGTCTTTATCGAATTGCAACATGTCTATAAAAATTTTGACACGTTCAGAACATGTTTTTGAAGCTTCCACAGCGTTCACTTTCCTATGTTCCTATATTGAACTGTGTTTTAACACGCCTTGAATGTGGGTTAACTCTGTCATTTTGCTGTACCTCTAAAACAGTGGTCTCAAACTGGCGGCCCTCCAGCTGTTGTGAAACTACAAGTCCCAGGAGGCCATTGCAAGGCTGACCGTTACAAGTGTGACTTCCACAGGCAGAGGCATGATGGGACTTGTAGTTTCGCAACAGCTGGAGGGGTTTGAGACCCCTGTTCTAAACCCATGTGGCAGACTCCTTAGTGCTTTCTATGATGTGTTGCTTTTAAAGAGGAAGTAAAGCCTCTTTTTTTAAAAAAAAAAAAAAAACAGAACCTGCAAGGCAAAGGCATAATGAGCTAGTATGCATAGCATACTAGCTCATTATGAATAACTTACCTGAGAACGAAGCCCCCGGAGTGGTCCTCATCCACGACCTTCTCCGCTGCCATCAATTCGGGAGTGACTTCCGGGTCTCGCCGCTCCAGCACTGTGATTCGCTGGAGCGGCGATGACGTCACTCGCGCAGGAAAGCAGCATATCGCCGTGAACTCGGCATGCGCAGTGCACCTGCGCGCCGCTGTCTATGGTGCATGCGCCGTAGACAGCGATGCCTCTTCTTCTTCTTCTTCTTTTTTTCTTTTTTCTAAATATCTCCTAATCTGTGTAGGTTTAGGAGATATTTTATTGGACCTACAGGTATGCCTTAATCTAGGCTTACCTGTAGGCCAAAGTGCTTTGGAAGGGTTTACTTCCACTTTAACCTCAGTGACAGCGTTTAGTCTTTGATAGTTGTAAATGAGGCCTTGTTCTCTTATGTGGTTTTATTCTTTGCAAAAACTATCCAAGTCCTGTAAGTTCTTTGGTTAAAAAGCTTCCTGGTGCTGTACATTTTTTTTGAACCAAAGTGGTGTAGTAATATGGACTTCAGAGGATCGCCACTCCAGAACCTTTTTTATTGTCAGCTGCAGCCACCAGGGTGGATTTGATTTAAATCGCTAGTAAAAAGGCTTGATTAAAATCAGCTTGATTTAAATCATTAAAGAGCAACTGTCATCTCTGTCCTGCAGCAGCTCCTCCTCTGACCCTCTGTTGACTCACCAATGTTCCCATTCACTTTAATGGGACGGCTGGTGATGCGGCAGTGACACAACAAGGTGAGGAACATGGCAGCAGCTGGTGAGTTGGATGCCCACTAACAGGCCCTGCCACGATGGATCTGAAATGACAGGTGATCTTTAAGGCTACTTTCACACGAAGTGTTGCAGGCGCTGTTGGTAAAGCGGTGCTATATTTAGCGCCTCAGTGTGAAAGGGGCCTAAATGTAAGGACCTATTCGTGCTGGTAGGTAGAATCTTTTTAGTATTTGCAAACAAAATAGATGGTTTCCTATTTGGAATAAGCTATCGGGTTAGTAAAACAGCGATATCAGAACCGATTCAATCAGTTTGTAGTGGACATGAATTTGCAAAGCAATGGGATAAAGAAATATTCCTGAACTTTGGTTTATCTCATGGTTACTGTGAAATGTTGTGAATGCATCAATGTATCTTATTAATCTATCTTAAATAGAAAACTATCTTTTAGATAGATTTTTACTCAAATCATTTTATTAAAATAAATTTGGTAATCAAAAGAAATATTTTTAAGTAAAATTTTGGTCTGAATGGATATTTTGCAGTTTCAAGGCTTTTTTATGTGGTATTTGACAAATTTTATACAGGCTGTTTTGGGGTGCTGGTGCAGCAAAAATGGCTAACATTTTAGAGCTGCTGCCAGGGATCTGTAATGGACACAACTGTAGTTTGTAGTTCTTGTGCTAAAGCCATTGTCCATCTTTTCAAGAGACATGAGAAATCTTCACTTGGAAACTTTTAGGCCACTTTCACACTGAAGCGCTTCTAAACTGCCAGTAAAAACACTGAGCGCTTTTGAAGAGCTTTTCAGGCGCTTTTGAAGAGCTTTCCATTCATTTCAATGGGGAGGGGAGTTTTTCACAGCCCTGCCAGCACACTGCCCCAGTGTAAAAGCGTTCATTGATTTTAACGGAAATACGTTTTCATGAGCTTTTTAGGTGCTGTTTTTAGCGTGAAATCGCCTGAAGTGTGAAAGTGGTCTAACATTTAACAACGGGAACAAATATGTAGGCTGCTGTTGCCAACCTCTTCTAAATATCCTAGTTATCTTGCTGTTGTGTTAATCCAATTGCATCAATGACCAAGAACAAGTTTGTACCTGAGTTTGACTTTGCTGGCTGCATGCCTTTCAGTGTATCAGAAGGCATGAAGTCAGTCATCCAGGCAGTTACCATTTTCAGAAAAAGGTCCACAGTTGTTGCCTGTATGTCTCCCCTAATACAGGCTGCATATACAGTCTACTGAATGTGCTTTCTTTGTCTAATCAGGAAATCGGTCTACAGACATGACGGAATACAAACTGGTGGTGGTGGGAGCCGGGGGTGTTGGAAAAAGTGCCTTAACAATACAGCTTATACAGAACCATTTTGTAGACGAGTACGACCCTACGATTGAGGTAAGTCATACACTTGTCACCTTGCTCATCAGCAAAGATGTTTTTGATTTCCTAGGCTTGCCAAGTTTCACGCTTTGTGCGGGTGGTTGCTGCTGGACTGCACCTGTTCCCGCACCTGCAGACAAAAGCGTGTTGCAATTAAGGAGATGTGCACCATTATTCTAACATAATCCTAATCACAGCGCAGTTTCTGCACTTGTCGTTTCCGTTCGGGCCACATTTTCAGTGCAGGAACCTTTTTCCTGTCTTTGCAGGAGGCACAGCAGCCCATTCAAATGCATGGCCTGTGGTGCCCACACAATGCAGAGCCGCATAAGTGTGAACCAATGTACAAGGTGTTTTGAAAATATTTAGTAAAAATTATAAACGATACAGGTACGCAGTAAACATTACTTTTCCATAGCAAAACGCCTATGTGATCCTATTCTGGTGCGGTAATAAAAATGTTTGCACCTTTTTTGTGCGGTGCAATTTAAGTCCATACAAAATGAATGGGCTCAAATTGCACAGCAAAGAATCACGTGATTTGATTAGGAATGCGTTAGAGGTCGACCAATATGGGTTTTTCTCTGGCCAATATTTAGAAATCACGGCGGCCGATAGCCGATGTATGATGCCGATATGTTAGGCCGATTTTTATTTTTTTCTCCTTCATCTCATTAAATCTAACAGTTAGACACCTTTCACATTTGGGCTAAAAATAGCACCTGCAAAGTAGCTTCAAAATGGCTCCTCTGCCTTCTCAGTGTGAAAGCCTGAGTGCTTTCACACTGAGGCGATGCACTGGCAGGACATTAATAAAAAAGTCCTGCAAGCAGCATCTTTGGAGCGGTGTATACCGCTCCGCCACCACTCCTGCCCATTGAAATGAATGGGCACCGCTGCCGAAGAGCCTGCAATGCGGTTTGGCAGTGGCGCTTCACGGGTGCATTTAACCCCTTCCTCGGCCGCTAGATGGGTTTTAAGTGCCCCGCTAGCAGCCGAATAGTGCAGCTAAAATGACGGTAAAGCGCTGCTAAAACTAGCAGCGTTTTACCGTCCACGCCTGCCCACACCAGTGTGAAAGCAGCCTTAAGTAATAAGTGATGCAGAAAATTTAAACATTTATTAAACAAAACAAACCTCCAATCAGTTCACTTGTATGTATAATTTGGATAAAAAAAAAACTATAATATTAAATACACAAAAACAGGTAATCAAAACTTTTGGATGAAAAAAATGGGCTAACTGTTTTATGTGTTAGGCCCCTTTCACACTGGGGCGGTGCGGGGAGGCGACGGTAAAGCAGCGCTATATTTAGCGCTGCTTTACCATCGTTTTACCCGCGGTATGCGGCCGCTAGCGGGGTGGTTTTAACCCCCGCTAGCGGCCGCAAAAGGGTTAAAAACCTCCGCAAAGCGCCGCTGCAGCGGCGGTTTGCAGGCGGTATCCCCGCGGTTTCCCATTGATTTCAATGGGAAGGAGCGGTATAGGAGCGGTAAATACATCGCTCCTTCACCGCTCCAAAGATGCTGCTAGCAGGACTTTTGTTGCGGTCCTGCTAGCGCACCGCTCCAGTGTGAAAGCCCGCCGGCTTCACACTGGAGTGAATGGGGCCGGTTTTTTCAGGCGGTATACAGGCGCTATTTTTAGCGCTGTACCGCCTGAAAAACCGCCCCAGTGTGAAAGGGGCCTTACTGTTTTACTTTTTTTTTTTTTTTTTTTATAAACCCATTAGTGTATTTTTTCCCAGAAAACCGTGTGACATAAAATATTGCAACAACTGCCATTTTATTCCCTAGGGTCTCTGCTAAAAAAAAATATATTACATTTTTGGGGGTTCTAAGTGATTTTCTTGCAGAAAATATAGAATTTTTTCTTGTAAGCAACAAGTGTCAGATAAGATTTAGTCTTTAAATGGTTAAACTGAAGTCCTACAGACAGAGTTCAGTCCATTCATAAGTATAAACATTGTATCTCTTTGGTCTTTTCTTGACAGACTGCCCAGAGGAGAGTTGCTCCACTGAAGACTTCAGGCAACTTGCATTGACTTCTATTACAGAAGTCATTTGCAAGTCGTGCTGAAGTTATAATCAGCCTTTTTTAATCTGCACAATCGGCCAATGCCGATTAATTAAAAAAGGCCAAATATCGGTCGACCTCTAGAATGCGTTGCGGTTTCCCCTCCAAATTACATGCAGTGTCCCGCATCTCACAAGTGTGAACCCAGCCTAAAGGAAGATAATTCAGATGCGATTATATTCTAGAAGTAGAAGGGGTCAAAACACCGTAAATAAAATTATCTATATATAAAGTGATAGTTTCTCGTAATTCATTAGGCTCTGCTGCTTTTGTTGGATCCCATGCTTCAAATAAAGTAGGCTGTTCCTACTAAGTGTTAGGTGTACCCAATAAAGGCTTTTGTGTATGATTTTTGCACATCTGCCCTGGCCTTTAAAAGCGAACACCACAAAGACAATATCTATGTGCACTTGAGTATTCCGAGTCATCTGGTAGGTAGGCAGACTCAAGTACACAGATTGTCTTTGGGTTGTCTTACATTAAATAAGCAGAGGTATTTTGTACTTATGAAGGATTAGCAGAAGGGTTTAAAATACCAAACCATGTGTTGGGAGCTATGTGAATTTATAAATACAAATCTAGCTGAAATTTCATAAAAGACAGCAGAAAAATTTAGACCAATGTCTGTCTATATTGTCGTAATGAATTTTTTCCTGTTTTACTCTAGGATTCCTACAGAAAGCAGGTGGTGATTGATGGGGAGACATGTTTGCTGGATATTTTGGACACTGCAGGCCAAGAGGAGTACAGTGCCATGCGTGACCAGTATATGCGAACTGGTGAAGGGTTCCTTTGCGTGTTTGCTATCAACAATAGCAAATCTTTTGCTGACATCAATTCCTATAGGTAATTGTGCACCTTTTCATTAATAAAATGTAATATTTTCTTAATAGGGAAAGTTTTTTTATTTATTTTTTCCTTTATGGTATGTCTAACTATTTTGCTGGCAGTATCGGCGCTCCATTTTCACTTTGGGTGGCCAGTTCATTTTTGCTTTGTAAGTTGGTCCCTCAAATAACCATAAACTTATAGCCTATGAAAATGCAGCCAGAAAGCAGTTCTTTTGAGACAAAACCCTTACATCCCTGGTAGTAAAAGAGTTGAATACTTGTCCTCCCAAGTTATTGCTGGGCAACAGAGACCAACTGGGCATACAAATATCTGTTTATGGTTTTTAAATGCAAGCGAACGGGAAATAGTGCTTTTGACATTGCTGGCTTTCCATTACATAAAATATTTTGGTGACAGGCTCTTACAGTAAAGCAGGGCGCAATGTATAGTAATCAAAAGCAACAAATTAGTATTCTTCCATCATTTATGAGTTTGATAAATATTACTGCAATTTGCACATTGTTTATTATGCATGGCATTTCTGTATTAAATCAATAGCATTAATATCTGTTCTGTTTCCTGGAAACATTTTATTTATTTTTTCTAACACAGGGAACAAATAAAAAGAGTGAAAGACTCGGATGATGTCCCTATGGTACTTGTAGGTAACAAGTGTGATTTACCAACCAGGACTGTAGACACCAAGCAAGCTCAGGAGCTGGCGAGAAGTTATGGTATCCCCTTTATTGAGACCTCTGCGAAAACAAGACAGGTATGTGCTTTTTAAATGTCAAACTATTGCACAGAAATTAGTGAATCGGACTGCACAGAGGGGGAATTGTGCATGTGCCTATTTTTTTTTTATTAATTTTTTTAATCTTCTTTTTTTTTTTCTTTTTTTTTTTTGAACAAAAAACACATGCACAAACAACAAACCAATAAGTGCTTAACAACATATGTATGATTAGCATGTAATTAAACAGTTCATGACTTTATCTGTGCTTGCTTGGGATATATCGAGATGACTAGGATTACTGATGTCTCCTCACAGTTTCGGAACCAGCTATTTCTTGCTCAGGCACACATTACGCTACTTATAAATTTGGGCATATTCGAGTACAAGTTGACATGTAAAAATGTAATCTTCTTCCCTCATCTATCAAGCCGTAGTAGGTTCAGCTAGCCATGTATGCCAAATTTTGTCATATTTCAGTGGGCAACCTCTATTTGCATGCGTATCTTTATATAGTGGAAGGCTCTCGTTTGAGACGCATCCATTGAGCCAGGGAAGGCACCATGGGTTTTTTCCAGTGCATAGCAATGTTTTTCCGGGCATAAAAGAGTAATAACTCAATGTCCTCTTTGCAACAGTCGGCACTATTGTTTCTATCGGTCCCAAGAGACACACCTCCATCAGCATTGGTACTGTGTCCGAGGCGACTAGCTTGATCATATCTAGCACCTCGGTCCAATATTGCTGAATCTTAGGGCAAGCCTAGAAAATGTGTAAAGTCTCCCGGAGAGGTGTTACACCTCCAGCATTCTGCGGAGTGCTTGAGTTTCATTTTATGAAGTCTATATGGTGTGTATTAAGCTCTATGTACTATTTTAAACTGCACAAGTCTGTCTCGTAGTGAAACCAGGGAGTTAAAGGGGAAATCCGAAACATCATCCCAGTCATCGTTGTCCAATGTTGGGGTATCTCTTTGCCAGCAGGACCAGAGTTTATCCATGGGTGGGAGAGACACAAATATCAGATGTTCATAAAGATGGGAGGTTGGTTTTTCGTCATATCTGGAGCAGAGTGTCTTCTCCAACCCTGACTGGACCACCATGCAGGAGGATTGTGGGAATTGTGTGGCAAAGGCATAATATAATTGCATGTAACGAAATGCATTTTGATTTGGTATATTATGTGTTTGGCAAAGGTGTTCAGCACTGTCAGTGCACCCTGTAATGATGGACCTGCATCTCTGAGAAAAAGTAGCCTGTCATTGGCATACAAGGCTACCCTCTCCTCTAGCAGACCAATGCGCAGACCTTTAATATGTGGGATAGGGCGCAGTGCCTCCGCCACCGGTTCTATGGCAAGGGCAAATAATGCCGGGGAGAGAGGGCATCCCTGTCTTGTTCCCCTGGAGAGCCTGAAGGGGTCAGATAATCGACCACCCCCCCCCCCCCCCAGATGCACGAGGAGGTAGGGCATTTGTATATCACCTGAAGCCATTTAATGAAGAGCAAAGGGAACCCCATTCTACGCAATGTCTCCCACAAGAAGGGCCACTCAACTGTGTCAAATGCCTTTTCAATGTCTAAGGAGGCAACAGTTTGAGATCCGTTATTGAGGTGCTGGGCATGGATATTTGTGCAGAGTCTACGAAGGTTGATGTCTGTGGCTCTGCGGGGCATGAAACCTGTTTGACGCAAGTCCATAACTGAGGGTAGCATGGGGTATAATCTAATGGCAAGGAGTTTTGTTAAAATGTTAGTCGTTGTTTAGTAGCGCAATGGGCCTATATGATGTACAGGAAGTAGGGTCTTTCTGAGGTTTATATGTCAAGGTCAGATATGCATGGTACATAGATTCCCGTAATTTCCCCTCCGAAAGGCATTTCGTATATAGTAATGCCAACTGCGGTGCCAGTACCTCCCCATGTGTTTTATAGAAATCTATTGGCAACCCGTCTGGGCCTGGTGCCTTTCCGGAGGCGAAGGATTGGATTGAGTTTAGAACCTCTAAAGCTGTGAAAGGTTGCAATGTCTCGTTCTGTGTCTGATAGCCAGCCGAGAGCCAGAGGAACAGATCTCGTAGCTCCTCAGGCCGAAAGTCGGAGGGCAGACCGGAGGTATATAAAGATTCAAAGACGTTATTAAATTCCTTTAGTATGTCCGAGGGGGTTGTTACTGTCTCACCACCAGGGGTGGTTATAGTGGGGATGAGTGTGAGTGGTTGGTCATGTTGGGCCAACATGGCTAAGTCGGCCATTCTTTAGATTTACCTTCAACTGTGTAGTACAAGGGCCTGCCTGATTGCATACAAATTGAAATTGTTGCCTGTTTTTATACATTTATAGCTTTGTGATTTCTGCCAGGCGAAGGTTCAGTTCTCTTTGGCCAAATTGGCCTGGGGTAGGGTCTGAATTATAGGGTAGGGTCTGAATTATGTGTGTTAGTATGATCTATTACCGACTGCTGGCATGTGCCTTTTTGTTTACATTTATTTCTTAGTATACAAATAGTAGAAGCTTTCTACAAAGTCTTAGGCCCCTTTCACACGTGCGGACCGTTCGTCCGTTTTTTCATACGTCCGTTTACGGATCAAAACGGACATCAATGCTTCTCTATGGGATAGCGGACATTAGCGGGTGATCATCCGCTAACGTCCGTTAACATCCGTCTCCGTTAAGCTCCGTTTTTCTGGACAGAAGAAAAACCTATTTTGTCTTCCGTAAAAAAAAAAAAACGGAACGGATGAAAAACGGACGTTAGCGGACGATCCGTTCACATCCGATCTGCTGACATCCGTTTTTCATCAAAAAAAATTCCCATAATTCATGAAAAACAGTTTTAAAAAATAAATAAAAAAAACGGACATAAACAGATAAAAAACGGACGAAAATGGATGAAAACTGATGTTTACTGACAACTGATGATAAAAAAAAACGTGACTGAACTGATCTAATGTACGGTCCGCATGTGTGAAAGGGGCCTTAATTGCATAAATTCACCTTCATTTTACTCCAAGGCGGTTTTGAGAAAACACTGTTTTTAGTGTGAAACGTGTTAATCTCTCCCCTGTCTGTACATCGGTGTTGCTTTTATATGTGACGTTACAATAAAGGCAATTTCTTTATCGTACATCATGGGACACAGAGCCTTAAGTAATTAATGGGTTATGGTCACCTTCAGGTATTGACACTGGTATACCCAATCAAGGAAGTTCACTCCCTATATAACCCCTCCTCCTTCCAGGAGCACATCAGTTTTTTCGCCAGTGTCTAAGGTGTTGGTCACGAGTAAAGATGTGCTCTGAGGAGCTCCAGGAAGGGTTCCATGCTGGATTTAAAAAACCTCCACAACCGGATCCATCCATGCCACTGCGGCCACAGGATGGTACCTGGGCTTTGCATAGAAGAACGAGGTTTTGCCTGTAACGCTTCTCTTTGAGGGCTGGACCCTAGGGACCAGGACTCTTTTTGGTCTTGCTACATTACCTAAAGTTGTCCTGAGGGGTGCTATACAGGTCCAAAGGAGTGGAACCCCTATTAAAGGGACCCGGTCTTTGAAGGTTTAACTACGCTGCCCACCATGATGGGTGAAGTTTGGATCTGTCTGTTTTCAGCAGTATCCTGCAGCGAGGAAAAGGTAAGAGAAAAGCTTAGGAACTGCAAAGTCCACCTATGACTTTTCTTTCATATTATTATATTATAATGCCTCCTAGAGAGTAAGAATACACATACCCTTTTCAGCAGCTCCATGTCCAGCCACAACAGCGTGGTGTGTCCTAGCAGCTTATTCCCCCCCCCCCCCCCCCAATTGTGGAAACTGAGGGGCTGGGGGGTAAAGGAACAGTGTGTTACATTGCATCCTGATCAGTTTTTTTTTTTTTTTTTTTTTGAGCATTTTTTCAGTGTGACAGCACTAAAGGCTAAATTACACTTATTGTAAGACTCAAAACTGCAGACCCCCCCCCCCCCTCTGCAGGCTGCTTTCTTAAAATTAAACATTTCAATGTTTTTACTTGCCGTTTGGGAAGCCAGCCTTTTAGGGATTAGATGGTAATGCTGCATGGCCGCTGCAACCTCCTCTCCCCCTTTGGGTCTGTGTCTCAGACCTGAGTGCTGTGCTCAGCGAATAGTTTATTTTTGTCCGTGCGCACAGGCTGAGATGCCTTTTGATAGAGGAGGAGGGCGGCTTGATGAAGGGGCGTGCCTAAAGCGGTTGGCGCTGTGTGCGGACTCGGCGTCCTCGTGGAAGCACACGATGCACAATCAGGCTTGACACCTGAGAGTTCTTTAAAGCTGACGGTCTCATCATGGAATTTGCTAACGGAACAGCTGAATGAGGAGTCTGACACAGGACACAGGAGCGCTGGAGCATGTGAGGGGTGTACACAGGCATTTTCAGTACGGGAAAATACTTTGTTGTTTAGCATTAGTTTAATCTTTATGCTGCCATTGTTTTGTTTTTCTTACTATATGCTCTGCAAATAGTAAATTTTTAGTACCTCTGCTTTTGTGCTTAGCACTATGGCTTCCAAGGTTACTACTAAGGCACCAAAGGTTCCAACCCCAGGTGCTGGGAACTCCAGTCATCCCTTCATCCCTTCATACTGTCAACCTCTCCGGAGATACCAGATATGGCAAGCCAGGGTGAGTCTTTGGAACCGACTGGTGGTGCAACTGCTTTTCACACTTTAGCTCCTGTATACGTGACTGAAGATGCATTTTTCCTCTGCCCTGCAGGGCTTAGAAGGAAAATTAGCAGCTTTACTTGCATCCTCCATCCAAGGGGATAGGAAGCGTGCTAGATCCTCCTCCCCCCACCCCAAACCCTTTACCAAGGGAACAGTGGGCACAGGATGAGGTATTACCTTCAGGCGATCCCATAAAAAAAAATTTAAAAAAATGTTTTTCTCCTGCGGAGGAAACTGTTGATGAACCTTTATGCAATCTGACAGATTGATGGTACAAACTCTTACGGAGATGGTTCGTTCCACTTTTTATGGTACTCCTAACAGTCGGCTGAAAGTTCGGGTTCCTTCCTTGGGTTTAAAAAAAAAAAAAAAAAAAAAAAAAACTTTTACAGCCTTTTCATGCATTACTAGGCTTATTTATGCTGAATGGGATCATCCGGATAAACATTTTCTCCCTCCAAAGAGTTTCTCGGTTCTGTATTATGGAGGAAAAGTTCACAAAGGATGGAAAGCTACCAGCAGTAGATGCTGCGATTTCCAGCATCAATAAAGATTTAACTTGTCCAGTAGACCATGCATAAATGCTTAAGGATCCAACAGATAAGTTGGAATTTTTGTTAAAATCCCCTCTTTTCCGTGCAGGTGCCGTTTCTCAGCCTGCAATAGGAATCTGTCAGTCCCCTAAAGGACCAGTTCAAAGAGGCCCTTAGGGAGGTCCCTGCACAACAGGCCTGTGAGTTAGCCGAACTACCATAGATGCCATAAAAGACAATATCCATCGAGCGTCCCGCCTTGCGCTTGTGCTAAAACACATGTGTAGGACCCTGTGGTTAAAAAGTTGGTCAGCCGAAGCATCTTGCAAAAAGACTTCTGACATTGGGGAAGATTTGGTCAAATGCATCCAATACATCCAAATGATTTCTAGCAGGAAAGGTACTCTCGTCCAAAAGATATAAACGTCCTTTTATTTAAACTGACTCCTTCCCCTGTGCCCGGGGCAACTGCCTCTGGGCAGTGGTGACGGCCTCCACCGTCAGACTCTAGAGAAGAAAACATTCATCCTGTATACATGATTTGAAAGTGCGTTTTTTTTTTTTTCTCTGCCCTACAGGGCCTTGAAGGAAAATTAGCGACTTTTTATCCATATCTAAGGATAGGAAGCGTGTTGGACCCCCCCTCCCCCCACCTTAGATCCCTTATCAGGGGAACAGTGGGTAGAGGATGAGGGGTTACCCTCAGGTGATCAGGAAGAAAGGCAAACCGATTACTTCTCTGCGGAGGAGACAACTGGAGTTGAACCTTTTTTCAGCCTCGCAATCTAAGAGATTGCTGGTACAAATCTCTTACAGAGATGGATCATGCCTTTTGCAAGCTATCTCTAGTAGAGTCAGCTGATCTGTTTCTTCTTTAAAACCTTCACTGCCTTGTTTCATGCGTTTCCTGTACATGTACAGATCCACGCAGAAATTCAACAGATCCATTCTAGATCTAATGAATCTAAATCAGTTCCTGAAGATCTGCTCCTTTCTATGGAGTCGATCAGGTCAGTAGTTTCTGTCCTACAAGGAGGAAAACTCGTCATCAGAGATGCATATCTGCATGTCCATATATTTCCCGTTCACCAAAGGTTTCTGCGTTTCGAAGTAGAACAGCAGCATTTCAGTTTGTAGTCTTGCCGTTCGGACCAGCTACAGCACCTCAAGTGTTCACAAAAGTGCTAGCCCCACCTCTAGCCAGGTTAAGGGCACAAGGCATAAACAGTCTTGGCATACCTAGACAATCTATTGCTAATAGACCAATCGTTGTTCGGAGTAAGGTGTACACATTACAACCAGTTACCTGGAAAAGTCTGGGTTGCATTCTCAACCTAGTGAAGTCTACCTTTAAAACCGCTAAAGCTGGAGTATTTGGGTCTGATCATAGATGCATCCCAGAAAAAGGGTGTTCTTGCCCGGGCAAAAAACAACTCCATAAGAGAGTTGGTGCAGATTATCAGGTCAAAAGAAGATCCCTCCTTTCGCCTTTGCATGAGATTGTTAGAAAGGATGGTGGCTTAATTCGAAGAAGTTCCCTGTGCCCAGTACCAATCGAGACTGTTGCAAAACAGTATTCTAGCTGCTTGGAACAAAACGGTCCAAGCTTTGGACTTGCCAATGCGGCTGTCCCCAGGTGTGTCCCAAAGCCTCAATTGGTTACTAAAGAATCTGCTAAAAGGTAAATCCTTTCAGACCAGTTATCTGGAAAGTGGTAATGACAGAAGACAACTGTCCAACGACTGTTTGCAAGAACCGAAAGAGCCTTGCCCATCAACATCCTAGAGATTCAGGCAGTGCTTCTGGCTCTGAAAGCCTGGACTTCCAGGTTAAGGGATTGTCCTGTCGGGATCCAATCCGTGAATGCCACGGCTGTGGCCTATATCAATCACTAAGGGGGCACCAAGAGTCTCTCAGCGCAGAGAGAGGTGAACCATATTCTAACTTAGGCTCGGAATATTTCTTTCTGCCCATGGGCAGCCTTCATTCCGGGAATAGAGAATTGGCAGGCAAACTACTTAAATTGCCAGCAGTTATTCCCAGGGGAATGGTTTCTTCACCCCGACATATTTTCGGGCTGTTTGTCAAAGATGGGGGACTCCAGACGTAGATCTTCTAGCACCCAGTTCAACATAAAGTTAGTCAACTTTGTGTCCAAAACAAAAAATCCATTCGCATGCAGAACAGATGCGTTGGTGATACCTGGGGATCAGTTCTCGCTGATCTATGCATTTCCCCCTGTTCAATTGCAGCCTTGACTTCTTTGCAGGTTCAAGCTGGAAAGAAAAACGCTAATTCTGGCAGCACCAGCAGGGCCCAGAAGGTCATGGTGTGCAGAAATCGTAAAGATGGCAGTGGAGGATCCATGATCCCTTCCACTAAGGCCAGACCTGTTCTCACAGGGGCCGATATTCCATTCTACTTTACGAACGCTAAATTTAAACGGCCTGGCTATTGAAACCCACATTCTGAAGAAACGTGGACTTTCCGGGTCAGTTATCTCTACTTTGATTAATGCAAGGAAACCAGCTTCCAGAACTATATATATTATAGAGTCTGGAAGGCTTATGTTTCCTGGTGTGAATCCAAGTGTTGGCACCCTTGGAGATATATCATAGGCAGAATTCATGGCTTTCTATAGTTAGGCGTAGAGATGAAGTTGGCCTTGAGTACTATTAAGGGCCAAGTCTCAGCCTTATTGATTTTTTTTTTTTTTTTTTTTTATTTCAGAGAGCGCTTGCTACGCATTCTTAGTTCAGGGTTTTATGCAAGGGGTGATGTGGATTAATCCACCAGTTAAATCACCTTTTAAGCCCTTGGGAGTGAACTTAGTTTTGTCAGTGTTACAAAAACAACCATTTCAACCAATACAGCATATTCCCTTAGTCCTTCTGACAAGGAAGCTGGTATTTTTGGTTGCTATATGCTATATAGTGCGTCACCAGGCCTCCATTGCTCAGATCTGTAAGGCCGCAACTTAGTCTTCAGTGCATACATTCACAAAAATGTTATCAAGTGGATGTAAGGAGGTATGAGGATATCTCCCTTGGGCGCAGTATGCTGCAGGCAGCCGTGTAAGTCAAGTCTGGGGGTACCCTGCGGGCTGTCTCTCCCTCCCCTCAAGTAGCATTGCAATGGGACGTCCCTTTAAGTAAGTAAGTAATTAATTAATTAAGGCTCTGTGTCCCTTGATGTACGATAAAGAAAACGGGATTTCTATTACAGCTTACCTGTAAAATCCTTTTTCTTCGAGTACATCGTGGGGCACAGAGGTCCCTCCCTTCTTTTGGTATTTAAGTATATTGCTTTGCTACAAAAACTGATGTGCTCCTGGAAGAAGGAGGGGTTGTATAGGGAGTGAACTTCCTTGATGGGGTATACCAGTGTCAACACCTGAAGGTGGCCATAACCCATTAAGTAATTAAAGTGGATGTTTTTTTTTTTTTTTAATGTCATAATGTAGAGAATAAGATTTCCTTTCATTTGAGCCCAGTCTTGCCACACAGATTTACTTGAGGCCTGAGCAATCCCTTGTTCAGTTAGAGAAATCTTGACGAAGTCTTGAAAACTTTGTCAAAAACGCCCCCTTGCTGTGAGTGACAGGTGATTTGCATATCTCATGCACTAGTCTGAGACAGGTTATCATCAGATCACTGGATGTTCTACTCTGCCCAGCTCTGACTACATACATGTCCCCTAAATCACTTTTCTGTCTATAGTCTGCTGACTGTTTACTGCATCCCATGATGAGAAACATCCAGTAAAGGCAGCCAATCCTGGGAGAGCTGGAGGGGAGGGGGATGTGAATTGTGAACTTTTTACACAGGATGTGCCTGTCTCAGGCTAGTGCATGAGATATGTACTGATATATCTTAAAAAAAAATAAAATAAAATAAAATGTTTATTGAGCACTCGGCTAGATATGGAAACAAGTGAGCTTAACTAGGAAAATTGTGTGCAGAACCACTTTAATGCAAAAAGACTTTAGCTTTTCGAATTGAACAAGGGTTGAAAGTAGGCAAATAACAGTGGGAAAGTCACCACAATGTCTGTAATTTTCTTAATCTAACATAAATAGCTTAATGGTTTCCACCTGTTACTAATTTCGATTTATAGTTGTTGCAGTGTGATGATCATGTAAAGTGACAACTTGCATAAATAGTGCTGACGTTTACTTTTATTTTTTTTTTTTTTTATGAACCTTTTTTTTTTTTTTTTTTTTTTTTTTTTTGTTCTTAAATGGTTATTGTAGGGTGTTGAAGATGCTTTCTATACACTGGTCCGTGAAATCCATCAGTACAGGATGAAAAAACTGGACAGCAATGAAGACAGCAACCAAGGCTGTATCCGATTGCCCTGCTCTCTCATGTAAATAGGTAAGAGCTTAGATCTAGGCATTACAGCCTTTACATCTGTGCATGCAAAGTGTAATTTGTAGTACAAGTGGCCCAGTAGTAGACTGGGCCATGTATAGGCATGATGAAATCCAGTGGCAGAACTGGATTTTATAATTGTGGGGACAGTAGTGCACGCAGTTATAGGGTAGTACATTTAGGTTTCTGCACCAATAACTAAGCGTTGGTAGTGTGCCTTGGGAGGAGGAGCCGCCGAGAGCGCCGACAGGAACCTAGAAGAGGAAGTTTGGCCCACTCTGTACAATGTGAATATCTCCTAAATGGTGCACATTCAGGAGATATTCTTTGTACCTACAGGTACTTTACCACTGCTTTAAACCCATAGAGATGCTGCGGAATGACTGAGAGACGTTCACACCAGACGTCTTTTTTTTTTTTTTTTTTTTTTTTTTTTACGGGTCTGATCCAGAGCACCTGAAAGTGCTGGCTTAAAGTCATTGCTGACAAAGGAGGTTCAACCAGCTATTAACTCTAGGGTTCACTTACTCTTTCCTGCAGCACTATGAATGTTTAATGGGTGTGTTCAATAAAGACGCAAAAAAAAGATTGTTTTTGTGTTTAACAGCTTAAGCACACTGTTTGTCTATTCTGGTGAGAATCAGATTTTTTTTTATGGAAAATTTCCACAGAAAACAACCTCTTAATTCTAAGGGGTTCACATTTTCATGTCTGTCTCGATCAGTGTCACAGGTTCCCAAGAATTGTCAGATTGTCTGCCGCAATATTGCAGTCCCACTAGAAGTCCCTGATCGCCCCATTACTAGTATAAATTGATAACAATTATTAAAGTAACCTATAGCTTGTAGATGGTATAATGTTTGTGCAAACCAATCAATATGTAGCAGAATACATATTGGCCTAAATTTTACGAAGACATTTTTTTATTTTATTGGATACGTTTTATAGTAGAAAGTAAAAAAGTGTGTGTATTTAGTCAGCCACCAATTGTGCAAGTTCTCCCACTTAAAAAGATGAGAGGCCTGTAATTGTCATCATAGTATACCTCAACTATGAGAGACAAAATTCACATTGTCTGTCTGATTTTTGAAAGAATTTATTTGCAAATTATGGTGGAAAATTGTAAGTATTTTTGTCAATATCAAAAGTTCATCTCAATACTTTGACCTCTATCACTGCCAAAGGATATATAACAAACGTTTTCCGTAAGTCTTCACAAGGTTGTCACACACTGTTGCAGGTATGTTGGCCCATTCCTCCATGCGGATCTCCTCTAGAGCAGTGATGTTTTGGTGCTGTTGCTGGGCAACACAGACTTTCAACTCCCTCCAAAGGTTTTTTATGAGGTTGAGATCTGGAGACTGGCTGGCCACTCCAGGACCTTGAAATGCTTCTTAAGAAGCCACTCCTTCATTGGCCGGGCGGTGTGTTTTGGATCATGGTCATGCTGAAAGACCCAGCCACGTTTCACCTTCAATGCCCTTGCTGATGGGAGGAGGTTTGCACTCAAAATCTCACAATACATGACCCCATTCATTCTTTCATGTATACGGATCAGTCGTCCTGTTCCCTTTGCAGAGAAACAGCCCCAAAGCATGATGTTGCCACCCCCATGCTTCACAGTAGGTATGGTGTTCTTTGGTTGCAACTCAGCATTCTCTCTCCCTCCAAACACGACGAGTTGTGTTTCTACCAAACAGTTCTACTTTGGTTTCATCTGACCATATGACATTCTCCCAATCCTCTTCTGCATCATCCAAATGCTCTCTAGCAAACCTCAGACGGGCCCGGACATGTACTGGCTTAAGCAGGGGGACACGTCTGGCACTGCAGGATCTGAGTCCCTGACGGCGTACTTGGCCTTTGGTTGGTTCTGGGATTTTTGCCACCGTTCTTGTGCTCATTTTGACCCCACGGGGTGAGATCTTGCGTGGAGCCCCAGATCGAGGGAGATTATCAGTGGTCTTGTATGGCTTACATTTTCTAATTATTGCTCCCACAGTTGATTTCTTCACACCAAGCTGTTTGCCTATTGCAGATTCAGTCTTCCCAGCCTGGTGCAGGTCTACAATTTTGTTTCTGGTGTCCTTAGACAGCTCTTTTGTCTTCACCATAGTGGAGTTTGGAGTGTGACTGTTTGAACGTGTTATCAGTATAAAAGACACATGTCCACAACCTCAAACAGGTGCCATTAATACAGGTAATGAGTGGAGGACAGAGGAGCCTCTTGAAGACAGAAATCTTGCTTGTTTGTAGGTGACCAAATACTTACTTTTCATCATAATTTGCAAATAAATGCTTTCAAAAATCAGACAATGTGATTGTCTGTCTGGATTTGTTTCCACATTTTGTCTCTCATAGTTGAGGCAAATTATGGTGGAAAGTAAGTATTTGGTCACCTACAAACAAGCAAGATTTCAGTCTTCAAGAGGCTCCTCTGTGCTCCACTCATTACCTGTATTAATGGCACCTGTTTGAACTTATCAGTATAAAAGACGCCTGTCCACAACCTCAAACAGTCACACTCCAAACTCCACTATGGTGAAGACCAAAGAGCCGAAGGACACCAGAAACAAAATTGTAGACCTGCACCAGGCTGGGAAGACTGAACCTGCAATAGGCAAACAGCTTGGTGTGAAGAAATCAACAGTGGGAGCAATAATTAGAAAATGTAAGCCATACAAGACCACTGATAATCTCCCTCGATCTGGGGCTCCACGCAAGATCTCACCCCGTGGGGTCAAAATGATCACAAGAGTGGTGGCAAAAATCCCAGAACCACACGGGGGGACCTAGTGAATGATCTGCAGAGCTGGGATCAACGTAACAAAGGCTATCATCAGTAACACTACGCCGACAGGGACTCGGATCCTGCAGTGCCAGACGTGTCCCCCTGCTTAAGCCAGTACATGTCCGGGCCCGTCTGAGGTTTGCTAGAGAGCATTTGGATGATCCAGAAGAGGATTAAGAGACTGTCATATGGTCAGATGAAACCAAAGTAGAACTGTTTGGTAGAAACACAACTCGTCGTGTTTGGAGGAGAGCGAGAGAATGCTGAGTTGCAACCAAAGAACACCATACCTACTGTGAAGCATGGGGGTGGCAACATCATGCTTTGGGGCTGTTTCTCTGCAAAGGGAACATGACGACTGATCCGTGTACATGAAAGAATGAATGGGGCCATGTATCGTGAGATTTTGAGTGCAAACCTCCTCCCATCAACAAGGGCATCGAAGATGAAACGTGGCTGGGTCTTTCAGCATGACAATGATCCCAAACACACCGCCCGGGCAATGAAGGAGTGGCTTCGTAAGAAGCATTTCAAGGTCCTGGAGTGGCCTAGCCAGTCTCCAGATCTCAACCCCATAGAAAACCTTTGGAGGGAGTTGAAAGTCCGTGTTGCCCAGCAACAGCCCCAAAACATCACTGCTCTAGAGGAGATCCGCATGGAGGAATGGGCCAACATACCTGCAACAGTGTGTGACAACCTTGTGAAGACTTACAGAAAACGTTTGACCTCTATCACTGCCAAAGGATATATAACAAAGTATTGAGATGAACTTTTGATATTGACAAAATACTTAAATTTCCCACCATAATTTGCAAATAAGCTCTTTCAAAAATCAGACAATGTGAATTTTGCCTCTCATAGTTGAGGTATACTATGATGACAATTACAGGCCTCATCTTTTTAAGTGGGAGAACTTGCACAATTGGTGGCTGACTAAATAAATACTTTTTTGCCCCAAAAACAGACCAAAAAAAAACCACACACACACAGTGTGTGTGTGTGTGTGTGTGTTTGTTTTTTTTGGTCTGTTTTTTGTTTTATAGTGCAAAAACATTTCAGTGCTAAACAAATACCACCAACAGAAAGTTCTATCTGTGGGAAAATTTACTTAAATTTGATTTATGTACAGCATTTCATGACCGTGCAATTGTCAGTTAAAGTAATGCAGTTCTGTTAAATCTTCCGCAGGTCAAGTGGTTAAAATGGATCAAATCTGAATATTCCTGCCCCCCAGTTTCTGTAGCATTGTGGCAGATTTGGGTAGTTCTTAATAGCACCACTTTACAAAGTGTTGATCTGAATGCACCAAATTCAAAAAGAATTATCTCCCAGTTCGTAGGTAATTTGGACCAACTCAAAGTTGGTGTATATTGCCTCTCTATGTACTGTGTAGCAGAGCTGCATTTTTGCAGCCACTAACCCCCCTCTCCAGGAGTGGGACAGGGTAAGGAGAGTTAAGTGCAAGTTTTGTTAGGGCACCCCTGCCTAGTTGGCCATTTTTTTTTTGTTTGTTTTATTCTAGAACATTGAATCTGCATGCACTGAATAACGGAAATTTACTTTTGTGTCAAATGTACTTTACTGATCTTTTTTTCTTATTTTTAGACTTTTATCAGAAAAGTACTGACAGTATCTTCTACCGGAAGACCAAAACACATGACCCACCTGCACAAATCTGTTCTCATGGAAATGCCACTTAACAAATGTTATACCTCGTTCACAGATGGTCTTATCACTGTGCACTTTTTATATGGATGCTCTTATCACAATGATTTAGTTATGTGTCTCACCCATTGTGCTACTCAAATACCAAAGGTAATGTCTGTGACATGACTGTTCTCAAGTGGTAACACTGAAGAGTGTGATGTGAAGATTCCTTATCCCGTATTTCAGTGAAACTCTTCATCTCAAGGATTCCTGCATTTCCTGACTTTTTTTTCCTGTGATGTGTGAATAACTATGGCCCCATACCACTGTGCTCAGAGAAACTTCTCATACAGAGAGGGATTGAGTTTTTTTTTTTTTTTTTGTTTGAACTGACATAATGTCACACATACTACTGTCATCAATTGTCTGGTCTTTGACTTTCACCAGAAACTTTGAGTTTACAACTGCTTTAGGACCAGGCTTTTTATTCAAGGGTGTCATTCCAGTATGGCCCCTCACTCCTGGCTGATCTGGCCTCCTGGTGGTCTACTGGCTTTGACAATTGTTCCTCTTATTTGTAACGTACAACAGCAGGAGGACCAGAATACACATTTTATTAAAAGCCCAGACTAAAAAGTGTAGACCTGGCTGATACTTGATCATTTTTGTAGTATTCACCGTCTGCCTTACTCATCTCGGCACACACCACCATGGTTGCATAGAATTATTGACAAATAACAGATCATATTATTACCAGTAGTTTTCAGCTATTTGCTTATGCTATACTGCTGTATTTGTTATGCTTTGGTCAGTATTTTTCTGCAAATTATGGCATTTATTGTATACAATTATGTATGTGTGAGATTAAGATCCTGAATCTGGACAATCCTATTGGCCATATAGAAGCTAAATATTTGGTGTAAAGAATTAAGCATGTAATTATCTGTAAGTATATGGCAACAAGGGTCTTGTAAGAACAGTTTTCCACATTGCTGCAAAAGTTTATTTCTTTTGAGCTAATAAGAAATAAACCAAGTTGCAGAAACCTTTTAACAGCGCCGATATTAAGTAAAGAAAAAACATCCCTTATGTCTGATTGCAGAACAAAAGCGGTGTGTATTTTGTCTCAAACATTTTAAAAGGAAGTCCAAGGTATTTAACATGATTACCGAATTATCATTAAAAGCTTACATGAAAATATGTATTACTTATACTTTTGTAGGTCCCCCCCATTGTTCATTTGTTCGATACTGAAGTCAACATTCATGAGTTTGATAATCGCAGGATAAACCTACCCATAGAGCTTATTGTTTAAAACAGAAATCTGTCAAAGAGGTTTGTGCCTAGACTAAGTATTCAGCGCAGTGTAGCACAATTACTA
Source organism: Lithobates sylvaticus (assembly GCA_028564925.1). Classification (NCBI taxonomy): domain Eukaryota; kingdom Metazoa; phylum Chordata; class Amphibia; order Anura; family Ranidae; genus Lithobates; species Lithobates sylvaticus. The sequence goes on along the minus strand of CM053027.1, from coordinate 274,324,708 downwards.
TGTTGCACTAGTAAATAAAAAGCAGACTAATCACCCCTGCTTGCCCACCCTTTAACTGGACTATTGCATCGGGAGTTAGGAAGGTCTGCCTAATTGTGTAACCAGTGTGTGCTTGGCTGTCACTGGTTCCCATTCTTTAGTACAGACCAAGAGCAGTCTTTGACAGCTCGGTCTCAATACTGTGCACGCAATCTCAGCATAGAAACCAATGCCCCTAGACACATGTGTGGGCGTTAAAGCCCACCCTCTTTGTCACTGCACATATGCATTACTTGGGTGGCAAGAGGTCAAACAGAAGGTTTTACACACTCCCAAGAAAGAAATCTGAGCGGTTTGTGCCTAGACTTGTATTAAGCGCAGTAAAGCACAATCAATTTGTTGCACTAGTAAACAGAAAACATATTTATAATTTAAAGTATAAATTGAAGCTTATACACTCCATTAAGATTTAGGCTAAATGCACACGTGTTGGCCAGCATTTTACTGCATTGTAAAGCACCTATCACTGCAAGGACACACAAAATGATTGTGCACTGCACAGGATCGCATTTCACTGTACAACAGCACATCAAGCTCCTGCACAGTGACATGGATGAAGTGTACCTTTTTTGTACACTTCAAATAACGTTTGTACCCAAAAAAAACGTAGCTGCCTGATTCTCTATTTGCACACTACACCGCCCCCTACCACAGTCGGAACGGACAGCTGCCAGAGAGGTAAAGCGCTCCGGCAGCTGTCCATTCCAGTGTGGATTCAACATTACATTAAAGCTTAACTATACTCGCCTCATTCCACTCCAGCAATGAGTTGGCAGAAAGCTCCCACATCAGCCACAGACATCCTAAGACGGTCTTCTTTTGGGCTGGGAGTTCATATTTCTCTGCAGATGCCTAAACTGCATGCTGAGCTGTGCATGCGCAGTTGAGTGTGCGTTGCGAACAAGCAGGTATGTCTCTTCTACATTCAAAAGCTGCCTGTTTGCATGCTTATTTTCTAAGTTAACGTCTACTTTAAGCCAATCGTATCTACATGTTCATTTAAAGGGCAACTCCATTTTTGTGGGAACAAAATATATAGCGTATACAATTGCTGCACACATCATATTTCTCTTTGTTATTAAAAATTACCTTTCCTTTTTAATCTGCAGCACTGTAATTTTCTGTAAAACGCAATATGGCAGCCTGGAGGCTTTCTGTACACAGATGTACAGAAAGCCCCCCCCCCCCCCCCCATGTAATTGCCTGCTATTTGTGATTGGCTTAATGATTTTCCCAGAAGTCTGCACTCTGATACCAGTCAGATTTTGGACATCCATTGTAACGTGTGTGTGTGTGTGTGTGTGGTGTTTTTTTTTTTTTTTTTTTGTGAGATACACTCAAAGGGAAATCACGTCTAAAGGAATGCAGACCCTGACACTTTCCTCATTAGAACCCTGCAAAATCAGCAGCTGATTGATAATTTTAAAACCACTCACATGAATGAGTATCATAAAAGTGGAGTTGCTCTTTAAAAGGGATATCTATCTTCAGTGCAAATCTGTGTTCCGATGCTGCTTAAAATAAGGCTTTGAGCATGTAACATATTCACCTGTTTTGAATTCCTAGACAGTGGGAAATATTACATTTGGCACAAAAGTATTGCAAGCACAGTAGTGTTCCTTGTTCATAGATCATGTAATTGTACAGAACTTGCATTTGAAAACTAGATTGACAATCCTTAACTAAGATGCACACATTTGGGTTGATTTACTAGAGGTTTTGAGGCAGTTTTTCATATAGCAGTAAAAATAGGCAGCAAATTGTACTCTGAAAAGTATATCTTCATATAACTCAGTAAATAAGGTGAAGCTGTGTTCATGTTTTATTTCGCTTTTCTGTCCCTTGCACATAATTGGGAATTCATAGTGAACTTTTTTTCCCCCTTGCATATGATTGAATTAATGATTTAACTGAACACTGTTCCACTTTATTTACAAACCTGACAATCTAAAACCTTTGGACAATCAACCCATGTCTTCCTTCATCAATTCTCCTTGGTGTCTAATATTTTTGATCAGTTCTTTGGACATTAAACAGATGTTATAAATGTATCTGTAATGATGAAATACCTTTTCTGTTTAGATCTAGATCAGGGGTAGGCAACCTGGGGCCCCCCGTTGTTGTGGAACTACATTTCCCATGAGGCATTGCAAGGCTGGCAGTTACAATTACTCCCAGAGATATGATGGAACTTGTAGTTCTGCAACAGCTGGAGGGCCCAGGTTGCCTACCCCCGATCTTGATCATTTTTTTGTTTGAAATTTTGTGTCTCATTCAGCTATCTAAGGCAGACCAATCAAGCACTGAGTATTAGTAGAAAGGGCCTTTTGACCTTTCACAATGGACAATCTGCATGTTGCTGGTCACCTTTTATACCTGAGAATACAATGGGATTAAACACGTTTTTTTACATATGAAATTGCAGTGTTCGGGAAAGCTCAAAAGGCAGGATGATCTGCATTGCCATTGAGTTTTTTTACAGTATGGTTTTATTCTTTTATTGATCGCACACCATGTTTGTTTGTTTTTTTTTATAGTCCTGTACTGACTTATATTATGATACTTCCTTGGAAATGCCTTAAGATACCTTCAGTGTCAAAGTATGTACTTCTCCCCTACCCGAGTACTCTATGCTGGCATAGATGAGTAACAGTCGCACCCCTCGGCACAGTGTTCTCGCACATGAAAGAGAAGGTGTGTAAAAACAGCCATAGATGGAGCTAAATCTCTTGAGTCCCCCATCAACACAATGTTAATCGGAGGATCTCTCCCGTGGAGCCACTGAGGTTGATGTACTAAAGGCAAATATACTGTGCACTGCAAGTGCACTTGCTCTAGATGTGAGCGGTAGCTTTGCTGATTTATATCATCCAATCATGTGCAAGGAAAAATGCTTTTTTTTTTTTCATGTGATTGGGTATTTTTGCAAACTGAAGCTTTACCTCATTTGCTAAGCTCTGGAGCAAGTGCACAGTATATTTGCCTTTAGTAAATCAACCCCATTGTGTTCTCGTGGGGGGGCTGTCCCCACCGGGAGGACACAGTGATTACTGCTATTGGCTAGCATAGCCGCTATGCAATAATTGCATGTAAAATCCAACAGCCTGGCTATACCCAAGTTGATCAATCGTTAAACTTGGGTATGTTCAGCCTGCCCATACATGATTCGAATCTCAGCTGGTTTCTGCTGAACCAGCCAAGGTTCGAACCATCTATGGCTGGCTTAAGACCAGTTTGTCACATTACTGAAAGCAATGCAGCAGTCTGGTGTGCCATTGCTTTAGAAGGCAAATAGAGGTTAAGGTTGTGAAAGGAGGCTATTAGTAAAAGGGCCATTTAACTGAATACCTATTTCTGTAACTTCAGTTAGGTTTAACTGTGACTTGCATTATAGGACTATAGGAAACATTTATCAGAATATATACAGATTATATCTTTATTTATTTAGGTTACCTCTGCCTAAAGTTTAAATCATTTATATGGTTTTCTCTAGAGTTTTATTGTTTCAGTTAGATTTTGTCAGGATATAAATTGTATTCAGAGAATAAGAATGTTATTATTGCTGTGGAAAAAAACAGGGAAAACATTTGATATTAATATCCAAAGTATCCTTTGCATAAGCTGCATTTAAGGTCTATTAGAAGGATAATTTTCTGCACATTTTATTTTGTGAGCCACTTGCTGTATATTCCTGAAGCAGATTTTGAATGTATCCCCATAACAATCGAGTTTCTTTTGTTAAAATTTGAAACGCAGGATTTGATTGCTATGAAAAACTGCAACATTGGCGCCAGCTGTCAATGATCCATTGTAGATAAATTTGCCCTCATCACTGTTGCAGGTTTCTGATTTCCAAGGGGAGTCATGAGCTGTGCACAGTGGTGTGGTCCTAAGCACTGTTTTCAAAGTTGGGTACAGCTTTGCACAGTCACTTTGCAGCCTATGGCAGGCCATACATGGTGCAAATTTCTTTCCTGCAAGCATTGGTTGTACAGACAGTGCTGATAAGGGAATCAGCAATTGTCTTCTCTCCACGGGGGGCAAGCGAGGGAAGCCATCACCGCTGGGAGAAGTCAATGATTATAGTGAATAATCATATCAGAACATGGCAGGCTGGTTGTGTCCAAGTTGATCGATCAGCTTGATGCATTCAGCCTGCCCATTAACGGTTCGAATGTTGGCTGGTACCTGCTGAACCAGCTGAGATTTAAACTGTTTGGCTGGCATAAGTTTCCAAACAGAAAATTGTAGTGAGTGCTCACCCTAAAATATTCACCACAGAACCTTTATTTTGCCAATAAATCAAAGCTGTTTTACACATCAGTAGCATAAACTTGTTTACTTTATACATTTTTACTTAGCAGTTGGAGTTGCATTACTTGTCAAATTTATTCAAGATGTGAATGCCATGCACTTAAAACCTCAAATTTAAGCATACATTTTTTTTTTATTGTAATACTGTGTTTTTTTTTTTTAAATGTACTTCATGGGGCTTGCACCTTCTTCAAAGGTATGCTACGTGACAGATTCGTGTTATGGCAAAGATGTTATGAGACGCTAAAGATAGGCCACTTTCTCCCATTTCAGTTTTGAGGACCACATTTCTGCTAAGCAAGCAGCAGACGCTCTGTTATGGAAAGCACAGTTACCGTCTAGTGGGCCTGCTGTTAAGTCATTGCTTTGTGGGTTTCAATAAGGTCTCCAGCCTTCTCAGGTAGTGACCAAGTGTGTGTTGTGTGTTTTATTTTTTTAAGACCAGTGAAACATGATGCATTAAAAAAACAAAAAACCTACATAATTCTTGGCTCTTCCTCTGTGTCTCTGTGATACAACTCCTAGTTCTTTGTAAGAACACATTTACATATAAGGCACCTTGTGTTTGTGGTGTGGAGCAAAGTGTGAATGTTGCTATAAGCACCTTCATACTTCCATTCATTCTGATAGTCCTATGGTCTAAGCCCATTGCTGACTACTTCTAACCTTCTCAGACAATGCCTGCCTTTTTTTGTGGGCCTGGCACTGCATAGCCAGGAGGAGGGTCTGCTTCCTAAGTGGAAGTGATTATAAGCAGGGTTTTATAATTTGTAAAGTTGCCCATACATGATTCAGTTTGTTTTTTTTCTGTTTTAGCCAGGTGGCTGAATAAAAAAACAAAACCAGTTCCCCCATCCACACATTTTGGTGTGCATGCAGGGATCCCCCCTCTGTGCCATTGTATTCTTACAGCTGGGAGACTCCCCCCGCCTCCCCGTCATCAGAATACAGTTTAACGCTGCAGCCTATTGGCTGCAATTCTGCTTTAAACCTGAAATTTGCCAGCAGTCTCATTCATGAGAAGTCAATCGATAGATTGACTTCTCGTGAAAAGGAATGACCATACGTGGATCGCAATCCAGCTGGTCTCTGATGAAGTAGCTGAATTTCGATCAGTGTGGCCAGCTTTTAGACCAAGGCCTGTTAACTCTTTATTACCCAGATGCACCATTAAATCTAAAAGTATTTGTTCAATGAATGCCGCATTTATGCTTTAAATATGTGCTTGTTAACCCAGTTACTTTGTTGTACAGAATAATTTAGGACTTTTCTATGTCTTCAGATGTGATTTATTGGTGTTCCTTTTCAAAGTGGGATCAAGGTGTTGTTCTCTAGTACAATAAACATGGTATTGGAAAGTTGTTTGACTCTGAAAAAAAGTTCTTAAATCCTAGTTAATTGCTTGTCAACAGGTAGCATCAACCTGACAAAGTATATTCTCTACTGTGCAGTGTAAAGATCTTTGTGATTGAAGCAATTGCTCTGCAGCAGTCCCCTTGAAGCCAATACTGAGCGTTTTTAATTTTTTTTTTAAAGGCAAAAAATGAGCAATTGCCTTACGATTTGGCAACACACCAGGACTGCTACCTGGAGGCTCACAAATAGTGAGGCACTGTAATGTGTAAATGGCATCCATATTTTGTGGCTGCACCCACTTTTGATACCTGTCGATTAGTGAGACTGCCTTCCCAGGAGGAAGTGGGCCATAGCCAGTGACCACGGAAGCTGCTTTCCCATCAGGGTACCCATTTTTTGGGGGCATCCTGTGTTTTTGATTTTTTTTTTTTTTCCTGCAGTAGCAAAGATCTGGTGGGCAAGTGCCTGCCATGCAAGGTAAGCATTTGTTTTTTCACTACAGACATACTTTAATCATTTTTAAAATTGTTTTAGCTGGATTAGCGAAAAGATACTACAGAGTAGAAAAAGTTGTAAAAATATCTGAAAAGACTTGTATGTAAAAATGTCAATAAACCTTTTAGTTCAATTTTGTTTCCATTTTATGCAGTCCTTTCTTTTAGCATCTATGAGAGAAAATAACAGTATTGCTTTTTGAAACTGCTGTTAAATTGAAACATTTAATATGTTACGAAGTGCAAAATGAAAAATTATGTAGTCTGTCAATAGCATTACTAAAGCAGTTCCATTATTTTTTCATTTTCCAATAAAAGAGTGACCATGTTAATTTTGAAGTGAAATCTTGCATCGGTTACCCTGTGGGCAGGTTAGTCTTTAAATTTAATTTTAAATAGCGTTTTTTGTAAAGGACGATTAAAGCTTAACTTCATCTAACACTTTTTAAGCAGCTACCCTCCCGTTTTGTCTCAAGTAACCTGTGTTACTTTTTTCTGGACAGCTTGGTCTGCATTTAAATGTGAAAAAAATATAAATGAATGTTAAATGAGAAATTAGTTATAATGGCTACAATTGTTACAGAAAATGAACCACATGAACAAAAACTGACCACAATATGGTTTCTCCCAACCCCCTCCAACTGCTACTTTTGCTTTACAGTTTGGCACTGTTGCAAGGAATGGAAAAATAAGGCATCTTCTGACATTCTCAAAAGGTAAAACTGTTACAGGGGAATTCCGAAAAAATAAAATGTTTGTGTATTGTTTAACCTCCTCATTACCACGCTATAGCTGAAAGACAGCTACATCATGGCTCTGTCAGGGAATTAGTAGACCTGACTGTGGACTGCACCGAGGAGACCAAAAACGCATGTAAATGAATAATAATGGTGTTTACATAGGTGACAAGTAGGTGAATATAACAGTGCACAACCTACCCCAGACCCACAAACAACAAATGGTATGTACAAATAAATGGGAAGTACCGGAATCTTAACAAAAGCCAGGCTGAGGTCATACACAGGGGGGGGGGGGGGTCAGCAGATGGCTAAGGACCGGAAACCAACAGGACAGGGAGAGGACGGATGGATAGGCTACAGGCCAGGGATCCAAGGTCATCAGGAACAAAAGGGACAGGTCCAGGATGGGCTCAGGGATAGGATCAGAATAACAGGCAGTGAGGTCAGGGCGCAGGGAGAAAGATGCCAAGGCACGCATGTAGGGGCTTGCTGGGCATTTATGGGACTGCCAATTGTCCTCGTGTAACACCTGAGCGCAGGGAGTGTTGTCTGCTCCATACTGCCATGATACATCCGCTGGTGGATGTCAGTACTGCGGCCCATTGATGACACTAGCAGGGAGGGACTCCCCTGGCAGTTCCAAACTGCCAGGAGACACCTGCTGGTGGACCTCAGTACTGTACACCCAATGATAGCTCTTACCAGCGGATGGACTCTTTTCTGACAGGCTCTCTAGTTCTAGGAGGGCACCCATGGACTACCTCCCAGAACCATGTCCCCATGACTCATTTCTCCACTGTATTTATCAGGGCATCTATGGTTATGACATAGGCAGTCATGCTTAAAGGTCAGCCTAGGTACTTCTCCATTACATGGTTGGACTGGATGGTCATTTTTTCAACCAGATTAACTATGTAACATGGTGGATGGTACTAGTAATTTACAAAATAAAAATAAGAATGTTTGTGCTTTCTTATAAAGATGTAGTAAGTGATGGGGAAACCTGCATTTGTTGGAGATTAACTAGTATTTTCTGTACTTGCTGAAAATGTTCTTGGCCTCGAATGCAGGCAGCGCATCTAAAGACTGATAAGCTGCAATATATCACATTTGTTTTTGATGTGCTTATATGGTATTGACAGGTGCGATCATGTCATTTATTTATTTTGCTCAAAGTTACAACTCAAAGTAGACCTTTCAAAAGTGTAGCATAGTGTAATTACATCACAGTAATGCAAACAGAACCAGGGATCTGGTTCACCGAACTCCTCTTGGATTACCCCATTGTCCAGTTCATCTTTGCCCCAGCACAGGGCAGTTTCTATATTGAGAAAGATGTAGGTTTGAGGTTTAGATTGATATACAGGTAAACAATATGTACTGCAAGTGATTCTGATCTTATTTGGGTTGAGATTGTTTTACAAACATTTAATACCAGGCTCGACCTACTGTGATCGCTACACTCTTTCATATCTCTGGTTGCACATTGGCTTTTGCCATGTGTTTGTAATTGGTGGATAGCCATTGGTACACTGTAGGGCCCTGTTATCGTAGCTGCACAAAAAAACAAGAGAAATAGCCCTGGAACTTTGGATGAGGTGAGAGAGGTTTAGCCAATGTTCACAGTGAACACTGAGACCAAATCAATTTATTTGTTTCAAAATGTTATGTAGCGGAGCAGCAACAACAATAATTGTGAGTTACCCGGCATAATAGCCAATACACACAACACAGATGAAAGTAAATATACAAAGATTTATTACAAAGGTTATACATCAATGAGCAACAATAAAACTTGAGAGTTGCTAGTTCAGTAAATACACAATAAGAAACATAAAATGTACATATGGACAGGGAAGTATGTAAACATAATGCAAACATCAATAGTACCCAGCATGTACCGGCATAAAACAAGCATCAATAAAGCCCTATGCATTTCGCGAGACCCTGCTTGTTTCATTAGGGGCGGATGCATGAATGTTGTATCTGCAATGTAAGTGATAAGATCAATAGATGTACGGTATGTTGTTGATAAATGGGGGCAGGCGGAATGATTGGCAAGAGAGGTCTGAAACGGAGACCTCATACTTACCGACTGGCTGAGATAAAGCGCCAAACGCTGGATATCAAGATGGCGGCTGTGTAGTGCATCCAGCTCGGGAGTTGAGGCGGAACAAACAAAAGCCACAACAGGGGAACATCCAGAGGATCAGTACAGTCTGGATAGGGGTATTTCTCACTGCGATCTCCACTTAAAAGCATGTCTAGAAAATATCCTGAGTGAATTAAGCTCTTGTCACTAAATAAAATGGTTAGCTTACAGTCCTGTTTACGCCTGCTTTTGCTTGGGGCTTCAAGCTAGCACAACCGGTGAAGATGTATTTGTAAAAATTACATTTCATCAGGCATATTCAGGTGACGTTTCGGGCTAGCAATGATGTCGCCCTTCTTCACGACCACATACATACAACTAGTGGTATAGCAAAGCTTTTATATATATATATATATATATATATATATATATATATATATATATATATATATATATATATATATATATATATGAAAATGGCTAACAGGTGCTACCAATTAATTAATACCCATCAGCCGGAGTCATTACGTCTAACCAACACATTCTATCTCATAACATTCAATTTGTATAGATTTGAAACGACTGCTGCAAACAGACTGAATCCTTCACTATATGAGGGTACACTTGATGGAATAGTTCATCTACAGAATAAAAATACATATAAAACATAATAGTGATCAAACTCCTATCTTATATCAACCATTAAAAAGAAAAGGAAAAAAGACATCACTTCAATAGTACTTTAGAAAAATAATCATACTTTGGAAAAAATCCCGCACTATAAATGCAAAAGGTTTAGATTTATTGATGACGCATTTGGCATATGGGTGGGCGATCGAGAATCATTATGGTTATTTAATGAATATCTGAATCAGTTGGTTCCAGGTCTAAAATTTAATGTCACATGCCGTTGAGACTATTCCATTCTTGGACACTTTTTTTTTTTTTTTTTTTTTTATTATGTCCAGGAAGGTAGGATTATTAGTGATCTTTATCGGAAACCGACAGATTGTAATCAATTACATTTTTCCAGTTTCTATCCTCCGGGTGTATTCAAATCGATTCCGAGAAGTCAGTTAAAGAGTAGCAAGAATCCTTTTTAAATCCATTTATAAGGAGGATAGACTGAATGAAATGGAAGTGAGATTGCGACAACGTGGTTATCCTGGTGATGTGGTGCATCTGGAACGAATCAATTTACATAAGAATAAAGAAAAAAACACTACACCCAGACTTCCTTTCTTTTCTTAGTTCCATCCCTTTTCTAATAATGTTAATAACATTAACGCATGACGATGTACGTTGACAGGATGGCAGGCAAAAGGGCGTACAGGTGTGTCCCCTTTAAGATTGCCGCCGTGCCATCGCGTGCGCGCCGTCAGCTGCACGCGCCGGGTTGGGACCCCCCCGAGTCCGGTCGCGTGTCCCCTTTGACTCGATCACCGCTGGGATACCCGCGATCGTCTCACGGGACTGCTGAATGAGGAGATGCGGAAGTAAACAGCATCTCCCCGTTCTGACTAGCAACTAGTGACACCGATCTCTGCTCCTTGGGATTGGAGCAGAGATCAGTGTTCACTAAATCACAGCCACGCCCACCCCACAGTTAGTAACACGCCCCTAGGAACACTTAACCCCTACACTGCCACCTAGTGGTTAACCCCTTCACTGCCAGTGTCATTTACACAGGAATCAGTGTTAAATAGCACTGATTGCTGTATAAATGACAATGGTCCCAAAAATGTGTCAAATGTCCGATGTGTCCGCCATAATGTCGCAGTCGCAATAAAAATCGCTGATCGCCACCATTACTAGTAAAAAAAATTAATAAAAATGCTATAAGATTATCACCTATTTTCTAAACGCTATAACCTCTGTGCAAACCAATCAATAATCGCTTATTGCGATTTTTTTTTTTTATTATTTTTATTTTTTTTTATTTTTTATTTTTTTTTTTTACCAAAAAAATGTATCGGCCTAAACTGAGGAAAAATGTTTTTTTTTTTTTTTTTTTTTATTTTTGGGGGATATTTTATATAGCAAAAAGTAAAAAATAATGCGTTTTTTTTTTTTTTTTTTCAAAATTGTCGCTCTTTTTTTGTTTATAGCGCAAAAAATAAAAACCGCAGGGGTGATCAAATACCACCAAAAGAAAGCTCTATTTGTGGGGAAAAAAGGATGGGAGCCACGTCGCACGACCGTGCAATTGTCAGTTAAAGCAACGCAGTGCCGAATCGCAAAAAGTGGTCTGGTCTTAAGCCAGCAAAATGGTCCAGTCTGAAAGTGGTTAAACAAAAATTATCCTGCTGTTGCTGAAGTCCGATTTTCTCCTTTTACCGTCGTATCGCAAAGGAAGGGCCATACACAATAGATTGGTTAAATCTGACCAATTTAATATCCCGACTCTTCGTGTTACATTCTTGGGCCCTCCAAATTATGGTTCATTTCCATGCCTATCTTGTATACAATGTACTAGCATGATAAAAGGAAAACACTTTAACCACTTCAGCCCCGGACCAATTGGCAGCCAAAGGACCAGGCCCCTTTTTGTGATTCGGCACTGCGTCGCTTTAACTGAAAATTGCGCCGTCGTGCGACGTGGCTCCCAAACAAAATTGGCGTCCTTTTTTTCCCACAAATGGAGCTTTATTTTGGTGGTATTTTATCGCCCCTGCGGTTTTTATTTTTTGCGCTATAAACAAAAATAGAGCGACTATTTTGAAAAAAATGCAATATTTTTTGCTTTTTGCTATGATAAATATCCCCAAAAATATATAAAAAAAATTATTTTTTCCTCAGTTTAGGCGATACATATTCTTCTACATATTTTTGGTAAAAAAAATTGCAATTAGAGATTATTGATTGGTTTGCGCAAAAGTTATAGCGTTTACAAAATAGGGGATAGTTTTATAGCATTTTTTTTTTTTTACTAGTAATGGCGGCGATCAGCGATTTTTTTTTTTTTTTTTTTTTTTTCATTATTGTGACTGCTGCATTATGGCGGACACATCGGACATTTTTGGGACCATTGTCATTTATACAGCAATCAATGCTATTTAAATGCATTGATTCCTGTATAAATGACACTGGCAGTGAAAGAGTTAAGAGGGGGAGGGGAGGGGTTATGGGCTGTGACGTGTTTTTTTTTTTTTTTTTTTTTTAACCATTAGGGGGCGGGGCTGACGTCTGACATCATTGAACGGCTTTCCCTATGACAGGGAACAGACAATCAATGACAGGCAGAGTAGGAAGCAGGGGGAGAGGTTTGTTTACCTCTCCCCGTTCTTCAGCTCTGTGACCCGATTGCGGGACACCAGCGGCGATCGGGTCCGCTGGTCCCGCGGCCGTGGTCACAGAGCTCCCGACCGGGTCGCGAGCGCGCGCCGGCGACCCACGGCTAAGCTGTCAAAAGACCACGTACCGGTACGTGGTTCTGCCTAGCCGTGCCATTCTGCCGACGTACATCGGCGTTAGGCGGTCGGGAAGCGGTTAATCATCCACATAAAGGGTTCAACATTTCTATTAAAGATCATTTTACATGCCAATCAGCTTATGTAGTATATATAATTAAATGTCAATGCGGATTAGTCTATGGGAGAAACTACACGAAAAGTAAAGGATAGAATTGCTAGGCATAAGTGTTCCATTCATGACAAAATTGATAAATTACCATTATCTAGGCATTTTTTTAGAAATGAACTATACGGTTTCACAATTGAGATATATGGTTATTGATGGTATCCCAAATAAGACGAGGAGGCAACAGAACTAGAATTGAGAAAAAGAGAAGTATACTGGATAAATCGTCCATATACTTTGCAACCTAAAGGGTTAAATACGGACATTGATCTTTATTTTTGTAGTGTATCTGTTTTCACTTTTCACTTTTCTTTTGGTAATTTGTTGTTTTAAAATCTGCCAGATTTTGCAGCGGACCATGCCATTGGTCGGCTGCGAATCGTCCGATCTGGACATTATAGTGCAGGATTTTTTCTAAAGTATGATTATTTTTCTAAAGTACTATTGAAGTGATGTCTTTTTTCTTTTTCATTTTAATGGTTGATATAAGAGTTTGATCACTATTGATTATTTTTTATATGTATTTTTATTCTGTAGATGAACTATTCCATCAAGTGTACCCTCATATAGTGAAGGATTCAGTCTGTCTGTTTGCAGCAGTCGTTTCAAATCTATACAAATTGAATGTTGAAGTAATGAGATAGAATGTGTTGGTTAGACGTAATGACTCCAGCTGATGTGTATTAATTAACTGGTAGCACCTGTTAGCTATTTTCATGTATTTAAACTGTGTTATATGCCACTATCATTGCTAGCCGGAAACGTCACCTGAATCTGCCTGATGTAATGTCATTTTTACAAATAAATCTTCACCGGTTGTGCAGCAACCCCCGTCTTTTTTATTTATTTATTTATATATATATATATATATATATATATATATATATATATATATATATATATATATATATATATATATATATATATATATATATATATATCTATATCTATATATATATCATATTTATTATTTTTATATCTATCTTTTTTTTTTTTCAGTCCTCTATAATACTGAATAGATTATTTATATAGCAGGTTTCTGGTATCTATCCAATAGAACCATATTTTTTGGGGGCTCCTCTCTTTTTACATCCATTTTATTTTTTTATTATATAATTAAGTTTCTCACACCATTGTTTATGGGTTGGGGGAATAGGAGAGGTCCATTTTTTGTCAAATAAGTTTACGTGCTAAATATAGTCCGCATAATGTGCATATCTTCTGGTAATACTAGAGGTCTCCTATTAACCCTTGTTGCGTACAAGATGTAGAAACTGCCTTAGATAAAATATTAGAGGGATTGTATTGCAACTAAAATTTAGAAGTCTGATTTTGTAGTGCATGCTTGAAGATATTGATAGAAATTTTTTTCGATGACTGATCGCGTTTAAGTATATTAACCACTTGCCGACCGGCGCACGACGATATACGTCGACAGAATGGCACGTACAGGCAGGAGGACGTATATATACGTCCCTCCTTTAGCCTGTCCGTGCCATCGGGAGCGCGCCGGGAGCGGCGCGCTCCCGCACCGGTCGGGACCCCCGTGAGTCCGATCGCGGTCCCCGCGGACTCGATCGCCGCGGGGACCCTCTCGATCGTCTCACGGGGTGGCTGAACGGGGAGACGCCGAGATAAACAGCATCTCCCCGTTCTGCCTAGCAACTAGTGACGCCGATCTCTGCTCCCTGTGATTGGAGCAGAGATCAGCATTCACTAGCTGACAGCCACGCCCCCCCACAGTAAAAAAACACACCCCTAGGCATACTTAACCATTACACTACCCTCTTGTGGTTAACCCCTTCACTGCCAGTGTCATTTATACAGAAATCAATGCATTTAAATGCATTAATTGCTGTAAAAATGACAATGGTCCCAAAAATGTCCGATGTGTCCGCCATAATGTCGCAGTCACAAAAAAAAATCGCAGATCTCCGCCATTAATAATAAAAAACAAATTATTAATAAAAATGCTATAAAACTATCCCCTATCTTGTAAACGCTATAACTTCTGCGCAAACCGATCAATAATCGCTTATTGCGATTTTTTTTTTTTTTACCAAAAATATGTAGAAGAATACGTATCGGCCTAAACTGAGGAAAAAAAATTTTTTTTTATATATTTTTTGGGGATATTTATTATAGCAAAAAATAAAAAATAATGCATTTTTTTCAAAATTGTCGCTCTATTTTTGTTTATAGCGCAAAAAATAAAAACCGCAGGGGCGATCAAATACCACCAAAAGAAAGCTCTATTTGTGGGAAAAAAAGGACGTCAATTTTGTTTGGGAGCCACGTCGCACGACTGCGCAATTGTCAGTTAAAGCGACGCAGTGCCGAATCGCAAAAAGGGGCCTGGTCCTTTGGCTGCAAATTGGTCCGGTCTGAAAGTGGTTAAAAGGTAATAAAACATCCCCTTTTGTATAACTGATATAGAAATACTATACCAGCTCTCTTCCACTCTAGAAATTCGAGCAACTTATTTAATTCACATAGACAATAATTAGCCCATATAGGCAAGTGTCTCGTAAAGCCTTTATGCTGAGTAATAGTTCGTATTGCCTCCCTTAACCCTTTAATGCCTCTGACATTTGCTGCTTGCACATTAAAATTCTGATTTTTTATTATTTTTTTCTTTTGCTAGAAAATTACTTAGAACCTGCAGGCATCACCCGGTATAACCCCTGAAAGCAGTGAAATAAACGGAAAGCATGGACACGTTCTTTTATTATGGAATTGATGAGCCACTACTGATTTGGACTAAGAGAGCCATTATAACTTGAGATAGTATAATCTTCTGGATAGGATCCTGCATATCTACCTCCTCCCAACCATACCAGTGTTGTAATTGCGATGAGATATAGTCTTACGTTGGGTATCGCTATTCCGCACCCTACAATTTTTTGGCAGTTGCAATATATCAAGTCTGATTCTGGGTTTTCCATATAAAATCCCTAAAGACCGAGTCGATGGTCTTAAATAACCAGTGTTATATATATATATATATATATATATATATATATTTATTTATTGCATAATTGCTCTATATGGTTAACAGTCACCTTTTTCACCAAATTTGCTCTCCCTCTTAGGCCCCTTTCACACATGGGGACTGTATGTCCGTTTTTCATCCATCCGTTTTTGGATGAAAAACGGACATACATGCATGTCTATGGGATAGCGGGTGTCATCCGCTGACACATGCTATCGTCCGCCTCCGCTATTGTCCGATTCTTCGGACAGAGGAAACCCCTATTTTTTCATCCGTCTGCACAGCGGATCGGATGAACACGGACAGACGGTCCGTGTTCATCCGATCCTCCATAGAGGAGAGTGGAGAACTGTCAGGGCGGTCCCTGCACAGTGTGAAAGTGTGATCAATACGGATCTGCCCCGTGTGAAAGGAGCCTAACAGTCAATGGAAATTTAGTCCATGTTTTACCTACATGCCGAAATTTGACAATTGGAGGAACCAACTTCATGTCTAATATATTCAGTAACGAGGGGGGGGGGGGGGTGGTTGTTACTATTTTCCCCACTTTCTCTTTGCAATGTAACCTGGACAAGCAGGCTGAAACCCCAGGTTTCCTCTCACTATTTTGCCACCTTGCAGAAGCCTCACAAACTTTATCATGCTCATAATGCACTTTCTTTGTCATTATTCTTTTTCACTGCTGGTATCTTTTTCATTTCCGCACAGGATTTCTTCTGGTGCTTTGTAATAACAGGATGTCCGCACACTTAAATAGGCAATGTCTGGACTTTATTTGGTCCAGCTTTCTGGAATTAAGATTTTTTTTTTTTTTTTTTATTCTTGGTCAGTTTCTTTGAAGTCTAACTCCCAGGTTTCATGGAGTCCAAACAAGCTGACCCAGGCTATTTCTGTTAATAGGAAATGTGCTGGCTGTTAGCGCTGTATAAACTGTATGCATCAGCTATATACGGTATATAGCATTATGTTCCAGCAGCAGTATGGGGATTTCCTGGAACAAAATCAAGTGGGGCTAAGCTCTGCTCTTTTGCAGCAAACCTTTTTATTTATTTATTTTTGAATGCTTGGTTAAAGCATTAAAAGGGATTTGAAACTTTGGACGTTTTAACTAGTTTACGAACAGCCGCAGCAGTATTGGGTTTCCCCTGGGCGTGCCGTCCTAGCTCTACGTCGGGCGCACACGTTGCGGTGATCAAAATCATTTCAGAACTGATCAGTCGCCATGCCCAGGCCAATGATTTTTTTGCCTGGACATGGTGATCGGTTCTGGTGAATGGGAGCCTGTCCCGTCTGAATTGTAAACACAGGCAGGGGAAGTGATGTCATCTCCCCTCATGGAATCCTTTTCGGTTCCAGAAAGAGGGCATCCAAACGTAATTTGCACCAACACTACACTGACACAGTACACGTAGGTGCACATTTCACGCAACTATTGCCCCCTTCACTCCCTGTCACTGTGTCACCAAGTGCAGTTTTCATATTTTTCTTTGATCACTGTACTGGTGTCATTTTGTGACACTAATCAGGGTTAGGGCAGTTAGCCCAGGAAGCTTTAGGGTACCCCCCTAATAAAGGTTTAACCCCTTGATCACCCCCCAGTTAACCCTTGCACCCCGTCACCAGTGTCACTAATATAGTGTACAGATCTCTTTTCTGATCGCTGTATTTGGTACCATGGGTGATGCTAGTTAGCCAGCTAGCTAGTTACTGTCACCATCAGGTTTTTATAGCGTTGGGGTACCTAATAAAGGTTTAACCCCCTGATCGCCTCCCAGTATAAGTTTTTGTGTCAGAGTCAGCGTCAATCCCAGGCAGCATCAGATTAGTGCCAGCTAGTGTCTGAAC